>QJNZ01000727.1:0-48803 GCA_004155055.1 Monosporascus sp. CRB-8-3
CCCCCTCCTCACGTTCTACCCCCCTAACGCGCCACCCCATATCCGCGACGTGTTCTGATCTATTTACTGATTTTTTTCTTTATAAAAAACCTCTTAATAACACTTTAGAAAATTAAATATATATATATTAATATATATATTAATAATACACTTTTAAACGATATGGAGTTTTTAGTATAATTCCGTATAGCGCAAGTTATAAACGAAATAAAATATAGGAGATCTTTATATTTTGCGTTTAAAGGTTACCAGATTAATAGGCGATATATTATATACTCTATCGAAGGTATCCTTATTCGAAAAAGGGTTAATAAAGCTTGATAAAAGTTATAACGAATTTAAGAAAAGAATTTCAATTTATTACGTTATTATATAATATTATTTAAGTTATATGCCGTTATATTTTCGATTTCATTTATAAGTTTAATAGCTTTTAATTAGTAACGGTAATTTTTAATATTTTTTTTAAAAAAAATAAGTAATTTATTTTTTACGACGTAATTTTAATATTGAAACATTTAAAAATAGGATTATTAATTATAAATACTCAAATAAAGCTTTATTAACTTTATTAACGTATTATTTAACCGTTTTAAACTGCCTATTATTAAAGTTATTAAGTAATATAATAAATATATCGCCGATAAAATCGGAATAATAAAAGATATAAGGAAAAATGTTTTAATTTTCGGTAAAACTTTTAAAAAGTTTACACTTTTAAAAAACGCTTATAAATAATAATAAATTATTATAATTATTTATATTAACGTTAACCGATAAGTTTTTTTATTATTTTTAATAATAATGACGTATAATATTAATAATAATTCTTTTACTTCGATAATAAAATATATAAAAGTTAATATTTTATTATATGTCGGCAATTGGTGCTTTTAGGTGCCCGCGGCTGGTGCATCTAGGCTGTAAATGCTCCCTAGAACAGCCTTTATCCAGGAACTATCCTTTGTACAGTTAAATGTATATGTAAAAACGATTGCCTTTAGATTTCTTTAATCTTTCCTAGAATAACTATACGCACTTTGCCAGATTCCTATATTTAATTACTGTAACTGCTAATATAGTAGCATTTTCTGGTTAATTAATAACCGTAATACGTTAAACGGAATGGTTATTTGCAAATTAAGTTAATAAAAAGGGTACGAGACTTAAGAGGAAGTCGTTTAGTTAACTTAAAAGAAAGTAGGCAGTTAATAATAGCAAGCGAATAATAAAAACGTACTTTAAAGTAGCTTTTTATAGTTAAGTAAAGTAGCTTATCCGATAAGGGCTTCGTTCTTATACGGGATAGGAAATATACGAATAATGATTTATTTCTTTTTTTTTTTAATTAAAAGGATTTTTAAGACGAAAAATTCTATAGTAAAAGGGAAGAATAAAAGTTTACGATAAACGTAGCGGTAGGAAAAAGACCTGTTTTCGAGAATTTTACGGAAGAAGCTTTATTACTTTAATAACGATAGTTAAGAGACCGATATAAGATTTTTATACAGAAATAATAACCTTAAATAAAATTAAATAAGTTTTATATATCCCTGGGTATTAATTTAAATAGAATTAGGGAAAACGTTAAGGTACGAAAATATAAATATAAATCGGTCGAAAATAAAATTAAAAATTTAAAACTTTAATAAAAGAAAAAAAACGATATAATAAAGTAAATAAATAATATCGTAAAGCGATTATTAAATATACCCTAGTTCGGGGGCGTACTTTAATAAGAACCGCCTTAATTAAAAGCGATGCAAAATTTGCGAAATATAAGTATTCGTAAAAATGCTTTATAAAATGTTTAAGGGATAGAAGGCTTGTAAAAAGCCCCTATCGCCGTCGAAAGCGATATTGAATTAAGTCGGGGAGACTTAGTTCTGATTAGTAGGTATCTAATAAAAACGTTATGAACGAGAGCATGGTGGGAGCAATATGTAAGATAACGTAAATCTGTATTAATCGGTGTTGAGACCGTAAAAAGAGAGTGTCGACGATGATGAACAATAATAGGGTTGCGCCCGAAGGAAAAAAGTTTTTAAAAATACCTTTAGAGCTAAGCGGGATTGATTAATTAATTTTAAAATTAAATTCCTAAATTTTGTATTATTTTAACTTTTTTTTTTTACGATAGAGTTTATTTTTAACTTATCGTAAGAAATAAATGATAATTTAATGTAGATAATTTCTTAACGTTACGAATATATAAAAACTTATTAATTAATTTAAATTCGCTTTTACGGTTTGTTTTTTAATATTTTTAACTTAGGATTTCGTTTTTTTCGTTTCGTTAATTTTTTCCTTTGCTTGGCTTTTTTTTTATTTTTTTGTACCTTATTTTTAGGAGGATTGTTATTAATCGATTTCTTATATTTTTTCTAATCAAGTTATTTTTGGATAAAGTAGGGTTTTAATTGTTTTTTAGTATTTTTATAGGTATCTCCTATTTATCTATATAACGTTATATATTTTTTTCGTAATATAACTTTAGCGCGTTAATTATTAAGGGGCGGACGTGGTATATATTTAATTTTAAAATCGTAACGGGTTTGAGGTAAAAATTATCGTAATCGAGATTCGTTGGAGGAGGAAAGGTATATCTAATTAATGGAAATATAAAAAATATATGGAGATGAAAAGCGTGTTAATAATGATTCGAATTCTTTTAAAATAAACGATAAACGTTTATCCGGCCAGTAATGTTTAAGTACCTTTTTATCTTTTGTTTTTGGATATAGCTTTAAATACTTTTTAATTACCGTAATAAAGTTATTGATTATATTTATTTCGCTTTATAGTTTTTTTTTTTTCTGTTTTTTATTATAATAAATCTTTAACGATAATATAAAAAAAATAGGTAATCCAGGTTTTATAAGTCCATTTTTTAATTTATATTAAAGTTCTGGTTTTTGTAATACGGATTAGTGGATTATTAAAATTAATTTGTTTTTATCCGTTATGGTAAAGTCGTAATATTTTTTTAATTTGGTTTTTAAAAAAGGTAATATCGAATAGTATTAGGAAACGTTTTGATCGGATATATAAGATATTTATTTAGTAATTATGGGCTTTGTTTTCGTTAATTTGGATAATATTATGTGTTATAGTTTAAACGGTGTTTAAAGTAAATGCCCGAATTATAATTTTTGATTTTTTGTTTATCGGAATATAATATCGACGGGTAATAAAACGATTAATTTTAAGGATATATATTAGTTTATTTTTAGCAGAACTATAGGCGATAAAGTATATTAAATTAATGATGTTTTTTAATTAAAAATATTTTTTATCGTTTAAAAGTATAAAGGTTTTTTAAAAAGGTGTAATAATAACGTTATACCAAAGTTTAATTTTATTTTCGAATTTAAAAAGTATTTTTAATAATTTCTAAGGTTTGGTTTTTTTTATATCGAAAGGGGTAATAGAAAAGGACCGATTAAATTTTAAATAAGGTGTATATTGGAAAAAGGGGTTAAACCGGTAAGATTTATAATATAGCTTTTTTATTATCGTTTTTATATTAATAGTATAAAGGATAGGAACGTTAGTAATTTAATTAAGGTTACCTAACTGAAACTGGTTGATTTTTTTAGTTTTAAATTTAAGGATATAATGGGTAAATTTTACCGAACGTTTTTTGGATAAGGATATTATGGTAAACGGTATTGGATTGATTAAAAGGTATAAATATTTATGTAATAAATGCAAGTAAATATCTGTAGATGGGAGTTGTATATATGGGAGTATGTAAATGTGTAAAGGTTGGAAATATAATTAATAGGTATTTAAAGCCGTATATATGTAAGAAGCGTTAAAAGATAAAATTAAACGGGAAACGTAATTAATTAAAGGAATGTAAGGCCCGTATAAGCTTTTTTTAATTAAAATTATATGTACCGAGGAAATCCTAGGAAATTTTATCTGAAGTTATATAAGAAGGTATGGTTAGCTGTTATAATTCGTGTAATTAGGTATGTATGCGTACTTTTTTCGTTTTTATATTTTTTTTGCAATTTTTTTTTTCTTATAATTTTATAACTTTTTTTAATATTAATTTTTCCTTCCGATTTTTCTTTTTTAATATTTGTACGTTTATATATATATATATTTACTATATTAATTATTTTTATTATAAGTTTCTGTTAGCCGTTAAGTCCTTTTAGGCCTTAAGGTTTTTGCGTAAGTAATAATCTAGAGTAATTGGTTAAATCGTTAAGATATTCGTTTTTAAAAAGTAAGTACGTTTAGGATAAAGCCGATTTTATTATTAAGTTTAATTGTAATTTCCAGAAATTAGATGTTATATCCGTTTATTGTAGGGAAAATTTGCTGGTATTAAATTTTTTTACCTTTGTTAAACCTGTTATTTATTATGTTGATAAAATTTTAAAACTTAATTGGGGTATTAAATTTCTATATAACTTTGGTGATATCCGTAAACTTTAAAATCCTATATATCGTTAAGTA
This sequence comes from Monosporascus sp. CRB-8-3, assembly GCA_004155055.1. Lineage (NCBI taxonomy): Eukaryota > Fungi > Ascomycota > Sordariomycetes > Xylariales > Monosporascus > Monosporascus sp. CRB-8-3. The sequence goes on from QJNZ01000727.1 coordinate 4,474, forward strand.
TTTATTTATAACCTGGTTTTTTTTTTTTAATATCGGTACCGCAGTATAACTTTTAGTAATAAAGGAATATTTTTTAAAACTTTAGTTATGGATAATTTTCGGTTATTTAAACCTTATTTTTTTATTTTTAATATAATAAAATCGATCGAAAAAAACCCGGCACCTATTATTGGTACCATGGAATAATTTGGTATTCGTCGATTAGTATTTATAATACCTGGTCCTGGTTTTGGAAATATTTTATTATTTATGTTTATTTTGTTGCTAGTATTTACAATTTGTACATTTCGTATTATTATTCGGTTATTTAGGTTTTATATAAACTAAAGAATTTTAGTTTTTTTTTATATAAAGCTTAACGAAACCGATAAACTGCTTAAGTATTAAAATAAACATATTATAATAGCCCGTATTATTTTTAAGTATTTCGAAATAAGTTTTTTTTTATTTTATACGATGGTATTGTATTAATTAATCGCAAATATTAAAAGCTATATTAATTATTTTTTTTTTTCGGTTTAGTAGAAAATTAATATTTAAAATAGCGAATTACTGGTACGAATTTCTGGGAAGTAATTAATATATAATTTCCGATTGCTAATTTGTTTATTTTAAAAAGTAAACCTAAGATAAATTTTATTTTTATCGAAATTAATTGTGTAAGGCCCGTAAATTAATTTATGTTATTATTAATTAAAAATTTTCGGTATATTAATAAGCTGTTTATTTAAATATTTAAAATATTTAACTTAATATTTTATAAATTATACGAAAAACGATATTACGATTTAAAACTTTCCGATTAATCCGGTATATTTCTTTTTTTTAGTTATTAATTAATTCCAGGTTTTGTTAAAAATTTTTACGGTAATTATATTACGTTTATTAAAAGTTATAAATATACATTTAGGAATAATCGGTTTAAGGTATTTAAAACCAATTTTAAAAGAAAGCTGCAGGTTATTAAAAATTTAAACGATAATAATTATCCAGTATTTCAAAAAATTACCGGAAATAAGTTTTAAATATTATTCGAAAATTATATTATTGATTTTATTTATATAACTTTTTAATCGGTTAAAAAAAAATCCTTCGGTTAGTAATAAAATTATTAAATTTCGGTAAAATAATAAAATTATTCGGAAATAATATTCTTATATTTTAATTTCTCGTAATTAAACGTATTAATTTTTTTTTTCCAATTAATCGATTATCTTTATTTATATTTTTATCGTTTATAATAACGTAACTTTTTAATTAACTATTTGGGATTTATACCTTAATATTCGTTTTTATAGATTTTAAAGTTTTAAGTTATTAATCTTTATATAACTTAATATCCTTTATAACCGTATTTTCTTTTATTCCCTTTAATTAATCGGATAAAAATCTTATTTAATTATCCTCTTATAAATTAATCGGTTTTTAATATTTTTTTTTATTTTTTACAAATTATTTTAATTTATTAGTAGGAAAATTTCTCCGTAATAACGTTTTATTAATTTTTTTTAATTAATAAATACCTTAACTTATAATTTTATTAATTAAATACGGTTTAATTTAGTAATATTTAAATTTTATATTTTTAAATATATTTATATATCGTAATATATTATATAATAATATTAGGTTGTTTATTTTTAAAAATCTATCTTTTATTTTATTACGGTCTTTATAATTAGCGAATTTAATAACCTTATATCTTTATTCGCTAATAAACCGGGTAACTTTAACCATATTTTTTACCTTTTTTTTTAAAAATCGAATCCGTTACAAAATTAACTTTTCTTTCGGGGTATTCGGATCTTAGATTATAATTCTCCATATTAATAATACTATTTCGATCGGTTAAAAGGTTTTTTATTTATATAGCAATTTATAAGGATTTAGATTATAATTTATTATAATAATATTATTTACAAAAATTATTTTAAGTAATAATTTAACTTATTTTTTATTAGTACTATTTATTATTTTTATCAAAACTTTAACGATCGATATATATCCTTTTTTAATAAATCCTTAATATTAAATAACATAAATAACGCCTTTTTTTCGTTCGACACTTAACGTAATATAAGCTTTAATAACTTTACCCTTATTTTCGGAATTACCGTTTATTTTAATTTTAATCGGGATACCGTACCGGTAAAAAATATATTTTTCCAAAAACTTTTTAATTATTATTAACGTTACCGATTACAAAACTTTAATTTCCAAATAATTAAATAATTTGTATTTAACTTTAACAGTAACTTTATAACCATTATCGTCGGGTATAAATTAAATATCGATTACTTAAATAATTATTATGTTAATAAATTACGAAAAACCGCAATTTTTTTCGAAACGTTAATTAGTTGTTTTTTAATATTTAAAATACGTAAATATCGTTTCCCGAATATACCTATATATACTTTGTTAATAATAAAAAGTTACTATATAACGGTAAATTAAATCTTTATTTTTGTAACCGGATTTTTGTTAATACTGTTTAATTATTAATCGGTGTTTTTATTCGGTATTAACAACCTTACAACTATTATACTGCTTATTTACTTTACGCCAAAAAATACCGTTTTGAATAAAATGCTTTAAAACTTTATTTTTAAAAACCGTCCTTTTTTTTTTCGGGATAGTACTAAGTTAATCGGGAAATTCTAACGCCATTAAAAACCTCGCATACTTTTGTAACGTTTCCGATTAATTTCTAATAAGAAATCCTTATTCTTAAATAGATTTATAGGATTTAAAAGCCGTTCCGGTTATAATTAAATTAAACCGAATAACGTCTAATTAAATATTAATAAAATTATCAACTTTTCCTTTCTATTAATCGTCTAATACGTTAAAAAGCCCAGGTAAAATCCTAGATAAGCTATCTGCAATTATATTTTTCTTATTAAGGATATATTTAATTTCAAAATTAAATTATTTTATCTAAATAATTTATTAAGTAAATAAAGTTCTAAGTAAAAAGCTTAGTAAGTTATTAATTTAAGTTATTAAAACTTTAGCGTTAATTTCCAGCTTAAATTAAACTTTGTAAATATAATTTCGAAATTGCCTTAAAATCTTAAAAATAACTCGATACTTCAGTTTACCGGTATTATAATTTAATTCGGTTTTTTTTTAAATATTATTTTTAAAACGCGCGGGATATTTATTATTATTAATTAATTGGTTTAAAATACCTTTAAACTTTTTTTTATAAAAATCGGTTTTTACGATAATTAACTTTACGTCGAAATTATAATCTAATATAATTAAAATCGGGGTTATCGTAAGCGCTTTTTTTAAAGTTAATATAATAAAGTTCTAATTGTAAACCTAGATAAACGGTACGTTTTTCCGTAATAACCGTATTAACGGGTTAACTATTATAATATAATACTTAATAAAAATCCGATAATAAATGGTAATCTTTAAAAAGGTTTTAATTTTCGTAACATTTTTATACGGTTCGATTTTTAGGATTTTTATTATTTTAACATTGTCGGGTCGACGACCATTTGTTCCGTAAAAAAATCCGATTATAACGGCTGTTTTTTAATACCATTACGATTTTTATATATTAATTATAACGCCGGCTAATTTATAATTTAAAAACGTTTTGTTAATATTAACAATATATTTAAAAACGAATTTCTTAATTTTAAAAAAGATTTTAACTTTATTATACCGTATTTTCAGTTCTTTAATTCCAACGTTATTTATAAATAATTAAATTACTTCGGGTATTAAATTAATAAAAATCCTTCCGATAATACGATAAAAATAAATTACAAAGTTAATAAACCTTATAAGTAAGTTTATTATTTTAAACAACCTTAACGGTATTAAAAACGTCGTATAATCCCTATTAATAAAAGCCAAAATAACCTAATCGTATCCGGAAAAAAAGTTCACCAACGTTATTAAAAAATATATGGCAAAATCTAAGGAGAATTTGTCGCAATTCTCTGGCATAAACGCATCTTATAACGTAATAACGTTTAACTTAGTTACGGAATTAATTAATCGCAAATTACCATTTTTTTTTAAATAAGAAACTAAATATTTCTGTACGTAACGTAAAACTATTTAAATATATTTTTTTAAATCCGGATTTGCAGTACGTCAATTAGTTTGTCCTTTATATTAACTGGTATTTTTATACCTTTAATTTATTATACCTTATAAAAAATTATACGGATCTTATAAAAGGACGCGATATAGTTTTTAATCCTTCCGCATTCCGGCTATTCTTAAACTAAAATAACCTTTCTGCAAAATAACATTTTTTTTAAAAAGGTTTTCTCCGTACGGATAAATTTGTTACCTAATTAATTAAATACCGTATTTAATCGTTCTTTAGTAAAACGTATACCGCGTTTTATAATAAAGAACTTAAAAAATAAAGCTATTAATAAAGTACCGGGTTCGTTATAATATCCGCCGCTTTAATTAATAACTTATTAAACTTTGATAAGCTTTTTATTTTTTTATTCTAAGTTTCCGGATAATATAAATCCGTTAAGGGGAACATAATCGACAAAAATAATTTTTTTCCATTTCGGCTTATATATAATATTAATTTATATAGTTTTATCCTTTTCGACCTTGTTACGCATTTTATCCTATAAGATTCCATATAAGGCGTACGTAAATTTTTTATTACTAAATTAATACAAAATAATATCTTTTAGCTTTAATTTATTACCGATAATTTCTTAAACGGTAATATAATTCTGATTAACATATATATCGCTAATTAAGAAAATATAAAGGTTTATAATAAATTCGTTAATCCCTTTATTCGTAAGTTTATTTTTACCAATAAAACGGTTTATAAATTTACCGGCTATTTTTTTCCAAATTCGTTATTTATACAAATATTACGGCTAACTTATTTTATAAATATTAAAGGGATAATAATTTTTAAAAGGCCGAACTTTAAGGTTCTTTTTATCATTTCCGGATTTATGTTTAAGGTTATTTTCGATTTTGTTATAAAGTTAAATCCTAATATTAACGGCTGTATCGCATGGTTATCGTCGACGACAAAGAGAGGAATAGTAATTAATCGGCCGGCTAACCAGATAAAGGCTTCAATTATGCCCTTAAATCGAGTTCTTTTTTAAAAGTTAAAGCCTATAAACGATACCCGAATTTACCTTATTACTAACCCATATTTTTTTACATAAAACGTAACGATAATACTAAATTTGGCGCCGGTATTAATAACGCCACTAATCAAATCTTCGCTATTTCCATGGCTTACTTTAACTACAAATCTAAACAACGGAGTAATAAATTCGGCTAGGTTATATTGCTATACTAATAAAACGTTAACTTCGTTTTTATTTTCGGCTTTATACTTAATATTTAAAGTAAAAATCTTAAAGTTCTATTATTTTCCTACCGGGACGGCGTTATTTTAAATTTCGGCTTCGGTTATCTTAATTGTTTTTTTACTTTTACGACCAAATACCTTTAATACCTTTTTAACTATAAAATTCTTAAAAACCTTATTAAAATCCGGACAGGCTTTTATTAGGTTAACTTAGGTAACTTTAAACTTTTTTTTAACGTTTTTCTGGATTTTCGCCTTTTAAAATTTAATAAAGTCCTTATTAATTAGACCGCCGTAGTTGATAATATCGTCCGTCTAAATACCGGTATATATATTCATAAATAAAGGTCTATTTTGCATAACCTTATTATCGTCGATCTTGCTCCTTTTTATGCCGTTACTAGATTCCTTTGTTTTGTTAACACGTTTAACTATTAAAATACTAGTAAAAACAAAAAGCTAATTAAAGTTATCGATTTCTAACGTACGAATTTCTTTTAAATAACGGGTACTCTTAACTTTTATAAGGTTATTTTATAATTATTTACGTAATAAAGTTTCTTTATAAAACGGTTATTTATTTTTAACGACGAAATTAGTAAAATTAATCTCGGTAACCCGGTTTTAATTAATAAAAGCCTTTTATTTATTAAGCTTTAAGATTATGATAAAACGTAACGGTTTAATAATATCAAATTATACTTTATCTTTATCGGTATTAAAGTTACGATTATCCAGATTTTCCATAATACCTTGTCGCCGATCAAAATACCGTATTTTCTCTCGGTAATAATTAGGAAAATTTGGCGAATTATGAATTTATTCAGAAACCTTCTTTTAAATGGAAATCCGGGCGTTAATTACTTAATACTTAAAAATATTCGGGAACTGGATAATACCTATTTTAATCCGATCGTCCTTAGATCTAAGATAAATCGTAAAGCCGTTATCGTCGAACGAGATTAATCCCGTATTTTCTATATTTATAAATAACTTGCAGCTATATATAAAATATCCGTTCTTTAAGTAAAATTAATAAATACCAGGCTTAAAGTTACCGTATTTACTACTTTATTACTTTTGATAATTACCTCGGTAACTACTATAATAACTACCTCGGCTATAATAAGGGATTTCCCGTTTAAATTTGTTTAGCTAAAAGTTTACTATATTAATCGAAAAGTTAGTACCGTAATCCTAAGCCTAAGGTAATTCCTGTTTTAACGGGGCGTAATATTAAGAAATCCGTAAAACCTTTTTATTTCTTATTTTTTCCTTAAAAACTTTTAAATTCTAAATCTGCCGGGCCTACGCAATCTTTAATTCTTAAAACGCATTCGTAATATCAAATATTTAATCGAAACGGCCAGATAATACCTATCTTAAACTAGGACTTTTTAAACGTTAATATTTCGTTTTTTGCTGTTACGATAAATAAAATCGGTTTTTCTTTATATAATTAAAATTAAAACGGATTTTTAATTACTTTCTATATCCGTTATACCGTATTAATCTAGCCTTATTAAATACCCAGTTCTTAATTAATATCAGAACCTTATCGTAAAATAACACGTATAAATCTTCGAACTTTATAAAAAAATTATTTAAAACTTTTTCAAAATAACTAGCCGAAAAACCTTTAAGCAAACTCTTAATATATTCATCCTTATTAATTATTTTCCCTTTCAACTTAACCTCTTTAATAATATCCTAAACCTTTACAGCATACTTCAAATAATACTTATAAACGTAATCAAAAATACCGCATTAAACTTACTTCGTTAAAGCCTTTAACCGGTTTTTAACAATTCGAATTTATTTAAAATCTTAAAGCTTAAAAATTCCCAGAATACTCGTAATAATATCGTCCCATTTAATAACTCCCTTAAATACAACCTTAATTCGGTTTTTTATCTTCGGATTATCAATTTAATAAAAAAATTTAACGATTATATTAACATCCTTAAACTTATACTTCTTAAACAATTTATAAACACTTTTAAACCAGTCGGTAATTTTAATACTTAAAAAACAAAATTTAAAATAAATAAATAAATCCGGAAGAACTATAAAAAATACAATCTTATTTATTATATCGTCGGAGAAACCGAAATTCCTCTAATCAACAGGTTTTACGGGCATTACCTTTGGTATTAATACCGCAAATCCAGTAAATAATTCCGAAAAAATTCGAACTAACGGAACCTTTTATCCTTTAAATATCTTAACAATAATCTCTAAAACACTTAATTCTTTCGTAAATTTTAATAATTTAATCGGACTATTTAAGGGCTTAACTTTATTAATCTCGCTCTTATCTTATAATTCCTTTAATCGGTATTAAATAATAACGTTAAAAACAGGGCTTTAATCTCTTTTACAAAAGAACTCCGGTATTAATACTAGGCTTTACGGTCCTGCTTATATAACAATTTTTAAAAATTTCGAAAATTTTTTAACAAATCGGCTAAAACCAAATTTAAAAAGCTAATTATTACGAATAATCCTTTAATTTTTTAAATCCGAAAGTACCGGTCTAATAATTAAACTATATTTAAGCATAAAATAAATAATAACTTTTAAAATTTTTCTTAAATACACTTTATAATTACATCGTAACCTAAAAACAAATATATTTTTTTTTAATTTTAAACTAAATAATTACTTTTTAATTAATACGTTACTATCATTCGAATTTAATTAGAATTATCTTTATTACGGAAATTAATACCTTTACTATTATCCTAACCGCCTTGACATTTAAATTAAATATAAATAGCAAATCTTATAATATTTTATTTAATAACGTCCATATTAAATACCAACTAATTAATAATAAACAAATCCAAATATCGATATTTAGCGGTTATATCGGCTTTTTCGCATATTGCTAAGAAACGTTATTCCTTTTTTATAACTTTCTTTTTAAAATCGAAATATTTAGCCTTATAGGCCCTTTCCGCTTTCTACCTAAATTTATAATTTGCTTTATATCGTTAATTACATCGTTAATCCTATTACTTTAATCTTTTAATTTCGTTTAAATACGTAACTCTTGTCGTTAATTACTATAAATCCTTTTATTAATCTTTATCTTTACCAATAATTTTCGCTTACTTTTATCTTATTATATAAATTATCTTATAATAAAAATTATCGTTTAAATTTTATAATTAATCCAAAATAAATTAATCAAGTTATATTCTGTCATTATCGCCTTCGCCTATACTTTCTTACTATCGATTAAAAGAAATTCCGTCTTATAATAAAATATTATATCTCACCTAGCAGCTTTTTATTAATCGTTTACAGCTAAAGTTAACAATATTATCGTATCGTATTATTATCGTTCGTATCGTAACCATATATCTCTTAAGTTACCATTTTCGTAATTGTAATTATTTATTATTTTCCGTAATTATCTTAATCAAAAACTTTTTAATTAAAGCTTCGTTTATTCCGACTTTTTTAACAAAAAATCGAAAGTTATTTCGGCAATTAATTAAAACTTATCTTTTTACCGAGAATACCAAATAAATTAAGTCGGGAAAACTTAATCCTAATCAGTAAATATCTAATAAAGACGTTACGGGCGAAAGTATAATAAAAACAATATGCAAAATAACGTAAATCTGTATTAATCGGTGTTAAAACCGTAAAAAAAGAATGTCGACGATGATAAATAACAACAGGGTTACGCCCGAAGGAAAAGAGCTCCTAGAAATACCCTCAGAGCTAAGCGGGACTGATCAACTAGTCCTAAAGCTAAGTCCCTGAACCCTGCACCATTTCAATATAGAAAAGATTAACCCTTTAAAAAAAGGCGAAACGTAGCTAAGGAAGTAATTTACCGAAAAGCTTAATCCTCCGAAAAGGGAGAAAAGCGAAAAAAAGAAGTTACGCAAAGAAGAAAATGTGGTATATAGGGATTCCGACGATTCGGATAAGTTATTTTTAAATTCGTTTAAAGGTTCCCGAAAATAAAAAAACCGTCGTAATAATTCTTTTAGTATCCCCAGTAGCTTTTTAAGCCTTAATAACTTAAATAGCTTTAACGAATTAGGCGTTCGTTTAAAAGAAAAAAAGGAAAATTTTAAAAAGTTTAGTAATAATACAAAGTTACGTTAAAAGCGCTTTAACTTTTTACTGGATAAGGAGAATTATTTAGTAGGCTAAGTTAATTGGAAACTTTAAAATAACGCTTTAATATTTGCCCTTAAAAAGATTAATTATAAGGACGGAATAAAATTAAAATAGTTTAATTAATTACGTTTCGTAAAAGCTATTATTAAAATATGCAAAAAGGCGCCGTTAAAGTTGATTATAGGTATTAAAAAAGGAACGAAAATATTAAGGACCTTTAGGAAAACTTACGTAGTAATAGGTAAAGCTAGGTAAAAGTTCTTTTGGAAAAAGCTTAGCAAAATTATATACGATAAAGGAAACTCCGTATAGTTTATTACGAAGTTTCAAAAGCTGTTATAAAAAATTAAAAGCTGTAATATAAAATTCGGATTAAAGGAATAAATTATTATGTTTTTTATTGCTATAAAGGATTGCGCCGGCAGCTGGTGCAAAACGATTTAATTAATGCTTAGATAAACCAGTTATTCCTTTTAGCAGCTGATCGACGACTTTAACAGCGAATTTTATAACCGTATTAATAAAAAAAAAACAGGAAGTTTTATAACGCCCAAAAAGGTAAGGGAAAAGGTAATAATAATAACAGCAACTTCCGAGATAACAGGCCCATATAAAATAAAAATAAAAAGCTATTCTGCTTTAACTATGGTAAATACGGGCATTTAATAAAGGATTACTCTAAGCCGTAAAAGGAAAAAAACGGTAAAGGAAAAAAAAAAGTAACTAACGTTAAGGTAATAATGAATAAAATAATTAAAGTAACAACTCTTGTAATGCCTATAGCGGTAACAGGAACGAAAAGCAATTTATTTTTAACGGCCTAAAAAATCTGTACCGATTAAACGGAAAGATTTTTAACGTTTACGTTAAAGAATAACAGTTAGAAAACCTTATGCAGTAATACGATAAGATAATTTAAAAGGAAGCTTAGGGAATTTTAATGGCGGAACGCCTTGAAGCCCGGGAAGTTTTAATAAGTAAATGCTTTAAAGCTTAAGTAATTAATCGTTTAAAGCTATAGGAAAATAAACGCCTTAAGGGAATTATTATAAAAAGCGCTATATTCCTATACGTTCATTTTTTTTTGCAGAAATAACTTAAATAAGTTATTTTGGAATTTAAAAGCGAATATTAATATTATAAATAATATTAATAACTTTAAGAAAAACATTATAATAAATATTAAATTTAGGGGAATTTAAATTATAACGGGTAAAAAACCCATAATTGCTATTTTTGTTAATATCGTTAAATAACCTTTAAAAAGGTTTAATAAAAAAACGAAATTATAATTAAATATACGTTATATATTAATAATTTCCCTTTAAAAATATTTTTCGGGGAAATATTTTACAAAAAAGGAAATTACTTAAATCGTAACGTTTTAATAAACTTTAATAAAATTTAATTATTAACGATTAACGTTTTTCGGAAAAGATTTTTCCTGTAACTTTACGGAAAACCGAAATTTATTATTAAAGTTCCGGATTTAATAAACGATAAAAATTATTAATAGGGATACGTATTAAGGAAAGTATCCGGTAAGGAAAACGGCGATAACTTAATAAATAATTTAAAACGTATATTTTCGAACGTTTTTAAAAACGGAAAAATTTTAATAACGGATAAAGTTATAAAAAAAAATATTTTTTAATACCGCCGCCTTTATTACCTTAATACCGAATAATTAATATAAATTATTAAAAGGTTTATGGGATAAATTTAAACCCCGATAATGTAAAAAATATTTTTTATACGGTATATGAAAAAGGGAAGATATGGAAAATATTATTTATAAATTTTTAAAAACGAAGGAAATATATAAAAAAAATTATTTAGTATAATGTAAAGTTAATTAAGTTTATTAATATTAAGAATAAAAATTATTTTAATTTTTTTATAGATAATTTATTACGTTATAAAAAGTATTATTCGTTTAAAAGTAAAGATAAAGTTTAACAGAATTTATACGCGTATATTACGTAAATTATAAAGCGTTTAAAAACGTTATTACCGGACGAAAAAGGCAAACGTAAAAAAATGCAAATCCTACGTTTTAACGGCGGTAAAAAATTCGGTATAACGATAATTAAGAATTTTTGCGTTATAGAAAATATCGAATTAATAGTTTTTAACATATATAATTAATATTAAAATAAAGTTATAAAATAAGGAATATAATTTCTGTAAGATAAAACGCGTACGATCTCCGTATAAATAAAAATTTTTATATATTTTTAGGATTTCGTAATAAAGGTAATAACGTATATTGTTAATAAGATAAGCCAGTTTACGGTAAAGGATATAATATTAATCGAATATTTTAAAAACGTATTCGAACCGAATAAATTATATAAACTAAATAACGGTTATTTCCGAATTTTTAGTAGTAAGTATATAATCCTGATTAATAAGAATTATCGAATTAAATTAAAAAAGTTGGTAATCCGTAAAGCAAAGGGAATATTGCTAAGTTATTAAAAGATATATAATTATAAGGTATAGCTGCTAAAAAATAGTAGGTTATTTATAATATTATATATTATTATTTACGAAAACTTAAAAAAGCTAAATAAACTTTTTAGCTTTAAAAATATTATCCGATTATTTTTACAGCCTATATAGAAACGTTTAAAATACCGTTAAAAGCAGGGCGTAAAAGTAAAAAATAAGGACGATAACGTTATCTTAAAGGACGATACGGACTAAGAAATTAAGTAAGTTAAGCATAAAAGGGGACGCCCGAAAAAAACTATTTTTAAGCTATATACTTTAAAGGTTTTAAATAAAGCCTTAAAGTTAATTTAAAAGCTAAAACTAGTTTTAACCTAAAAGGGTAAAAGCGAAAGTAGCTTATATATTTTTTATTTGAACCTATTAACGTTAAATAACGATAAAGACCGTTTTGGTAACTTTAAAGACGCCGATCAGGTTATCCGAAACGTTTACGAATACGAATAAATGATTAATATGTTAAATATTAACATTTATAGGCTGTTTATTATTATAAATAACGGCCCGATTTTAAAGGAAGTTATAAAAAACTTAAAACAAAAGATGTAATTTAAGGTTATTTTTATAAAGATTAAAAAAAACCTTTTACGTGGAATTTTTAAGTTTACGTTTTTTAACGAGATTATTTAAAAGTACCTTATTAATGCTAAATAGGTATTAAAAAAGAAGTATACGTTTATAAGAAAGTTAAATAAATATAAGGCACGTATTTATATAAAAGGATTTATATAACGAAAAAAAATTAATTATAACGAAACCGTAATAAATACTGTAAAAACAGTATATTAAAGGATTTTGATAACGTTAATTACTTTTTTAAGGTGGTATATATTTTAGATAAATTTTATTATTATATACCTAAACGGCAAATTAAAGGAAAATATTTATATAAAACAGTTTCCGATATTAAAAAAATATTTTAATATATATTTAAAAAACAGAGAAATATATAGGTTTTTCCTTAAAAAGGTTATTAAGCTGATAAATTTACTATACGGTTTGAAATAGGCCGGAACTGCTTAATAGGAAAAAGTAAAAAAGATATTTGTAAAGTAAAATTTCCGTCCGTTAATTTCGGATAATACAATATATTATAATTCCAAAATAGGAAACGTTATTGCTTTATACGTAAATAATTTCCTGTTTTTCGGCCTTAATAAGTAATGTTTTAAGGATATCGTTAAAAAGATTATTAAAAACGTTTTAATTAAAGACTTAAATAACGTAAATTAATACTTAAACGTATAAATTATTTATTTTTTACTAATAGAAAATATTAAGTTAAATTAATAACAATATATTAAAAAGTTATTAAAGTTAATTAATTTAAATAAAATAAAAAAAAAGCTTATATTATTCGTTAAGAATTACTTAAAGTACGTTATAAAATATAACGGTATAATTAGTAAAAAAAAAAACGTTTAAATATATAAATTTGGTAAAAAAATTTAATTTTTTAAGTTATATTAGCAGATTAAATATAACGTTTATAACGTTAACTTAGGTAAAATTTATAAATAACCCGTTACCTAAATATTAAAAATATATTAAAAAATTGCCGAAATATTTAAACGGTATATTAAATATGTTTTTTCGGTACCGGAAGTTATAAGAAAATTATTTATATTACAAATATAATAATTTAAAGTTATTTAAAGCAGTAAATATAAGCTTTATAAATAATTGTAAGTTAATAAAATTTACGATAAACTATATATTCTTTATAATTAAAATGTTTATTTTATAAATTTCGAAATTTTAAAATGTTATTATTAAATATATTACGGAAATAAAATACGTAAAAATAAGAATAACAGTTATAAAGGCAGCTGGAATTAAAAATTTCTTAATAAAATTAAGGTTTATGTTTAAAAGTTTTATTTTTATTTTAAAAAATAATATAAATACGTTTAAATAAGTAAAGGAAATATAAATAATACGAAAAAAACGTTATATTCGAATTAAATATTATTACGTACGTTAAAAAATTTTAAAAAAAAATATTAACTTTTAATACGTAAAAAGTAAAAATAATCCTGCCGACGGATTTATAAAACTATTTAACAAAGTAAATTTCGAACGGTTTATAATTAATTTAAAATTTAAAAAAATATAAAAAAAAATTAAAAAATATTTAAGATTTAATTAAAGCAACTAATAAAAAAATAGTTCTGCTGGATTTTTTTTATACGGGAAAAAAAGCGTTTCCCTATTAAAATTTATTTTTTATTATTAAAAGCAATAATTGCGGTATTTTTTTTACGATTACCCGAAAGTATCTGTTTACCTATTAATTTTAAAACTTTAATTTTTTATAAAATTATTTATTTATACGTACTTATAATTTTTTGCGTTAATTTTTACTTAAAAGTGTTAATATTTTATATATAATTTATAATTAATTAATATCTTTTAATTAACCGGAAAAAAACCTTTATTTAATAACTTTTTATAAAAAAAACCTTAAAAAATAATAATTTTAATTATTTACTGGTATTACCGTTAAAAAATAAAACCGATTTTTAAAGTTATAAAACCTTTAATACAATAAGCTGGTATATATAAAACGTTTTCCTATATTAACGCCTAATTTGGTCCGAAACGTTTTGGAAAAAATAGGCCCTATATTCCGGGACGGCTGCAAAAAAACGGTAAAACGAAAAAGCCGGCTTTTTAATATAACGGTTAATTACGCAGCTTTATTTTGAACGAAAATAACGGAGATAAAGGTTTAAATCTTATATAGATTAAAAATTTTGATAACTTTTTAATGGATTTTTTTAAAGTTTTAAATTTAATTTTAAGAAATTACGTAAATAAAGTTACTTAACGTAAAAGGGCGTATCGGCAATTGGTACTTTTAGGTGCCCGCGGCTGGTGTATCTAGGCTACAAATACTGCCTAGGACAGCTTTTATCCAGGAACTATCCTTTGTACAGTTAAACGTATATATAAGGGCGATTGCCCTTAAACTTCTTTAATTTTTTCTAGAATAACTATGCGCATTTTGCCAGATTCCTGCATTTAATCACTGTAATTGCTGACATTATATTTAAAAATGATTAAATTAATACCGAAATTTATTTAAAATACTTATATAAAGTTTTTATTTTTTATATAAAACTAACGAACTTTAAAGATTAAAAATTTTTAATAATCGACGGTTATGATAATTATATTTTTTTAAAATAAGATTTATATTATTATTTTACTTGCTTATATTTTATATTATTTTTAACTTTTTAATACAAATATTTTTAATTAATTTAAAACTAAAATTTCGTTATTAATTCCGCAAACGTTATTTCGAACAGGTATTTAAAATTATAGATAAAATAGATTTTATTTAAGCATTTCGATATATGTTATTAAAAAAATATAATAATTTCGTAATATATTCTAAAAAACTGAAAAATTATAAATTTACGCCTTTTTAATAAAACGAAAACGTTAAATAATAAATATATTAAAAATAAGATTTAACAAACGGAAATACTTAAATTTATATCGAATTTTCCGTTTTAATTTTTAATTTTTAGCTAAATATAATAGGTTTAAATATTAAAAGGTTTAAATTATTTAAAAAGAATAAAAATTATCGAAAAACTTTTAATAAGTATTAAATTAATTTTAAGAGACCTTGTTATATAATTTTTATTCCGTAAAATTAATTAGACATTTAATATAAAAAATAATAAATTATAAGTTATCGAAATTTAAAATAATTAACGTACCGGATAAGCTTACGGAATGGACAAGCTTACGGGATAATTTTTAATACTTCGCAATAACAAACTTAATTTAATCAACCACAACATATT
This sequence comes from Monosporascus sp. CRB-8-3, assembly GCA_004155055.1. NCBI lineage: Eukaryota > Fungi > Ascomycota > Sordariomycetes > Xylariales > Monosporascus > Monosporascus sp. CRB-8-3. The sequence goes on from QJNZ01000727.1 coordinate 20,287, forward strand.
AAATCAATTTAAATTAATCGGATTTTTCATCGCCAAACGTCTTTATAACTTCCTTACAAATACGTACATTATATCCGGGCTTTCCGCAGATACCATATTTCCGTTCTTTCGTTTAAACTTTCTTGTAACAATTACTTTCAGCTTTTTTTAACTGCAATTACTTATTACCATTTTCTTTTTTAGCTATAAAAACTTTTATCTTTTTTATAGTAAATATTCCTTTTTTTTGAAAACGTACGTTTTTAATTTTACGACGTTTACTTAAAATATAATTCGTTTCGTATAATTAGGTAACTTTTTTTCGAAAAAAAGTAACTTCGTATAAAAGTAATAAGTTATTTTTTGTTAAAAAACTTACCGATTTAACAATTTTTGTCGGCGAGTTACCCTGGTAATTTCTAATCCTTTTTTGCAAGTAACGTCCTTATTTTGTTACTTCCTTAATATTCTTAAGGATTTTCGCAAATAAGGAATAAATAAAACCGGCGGAGGTTAATAGGAAAACGGTTAGCGTAAGTATAACTGGAAAAATTTCGAACTTGGAAAAAACGTTATTAAAATCGAATAAAACGAAATTAATTTTTGCGAATCCGGATTTAATATTATCGGTCGTTATGGCAATTTTAAACGCGTTACGAAAACCGGCGATAAAATCTTCCTTGGTAATATAAGTAACGTAACGTCGTATAAAACTTTCGATATATAATAAATAAATGCGTTTTAATACGGAAAAATAAGATATATCGAAAGGTTAAAGCCGATAAAAAAAATAGGTAAGTATATAAAATATAATAATATCGTTAACTTTGCAGTAATTTTCGAATTTAATCGAATGGTAATTTTCGTAACCGTCGAGGATAAAAAAACGTTTCGAACTTTTAATACGCGTTCGAATATATTTGTTAAAATATTTAACTTATTTTAAACCTAATTTATTTATCGTCCAGCCGTTTTCGCTTATAATAATTTTTTAATCGGATAAAAGTGGGTTATCGGCAAATTAGCGAAAAAAATGGTTTTTCCCGGCAAAAATAATAAATAAAGGCAAGGTTTAGTTTTAAAAGTTAATAATTTGTATTATTATAAACTATTCCCGATTTCCTTGTTAAATTTATTTAGGTTTTTTACGTTTTTTAACATTAATAATAATTATGCCGGCTGCTATAAAAAACCTTATTAAAAATTTTATTTTGTCGAAATTGTAAATATTTTCCTTTGCGATACCGTATTTTGCAATTATAACCCGAACAAGTTTAAATTATTTACGAAATACTTTTGGATTTTTGTATAAAACTTTTTAATAATTTATTTTTTAATTTAAACGTATTTTAAATTTTTATTACCGTTTAACAAAATTAAATACCTATTTAACCCCGACGCGTTCCGTAACGCGTTACGTAAATAACAAATTTGCCATATTTTCAATATGTTAATGCCGGATAAGAAACGTTCGTGCATTTAAGTTAAGGATTCGGTCGATAATCGATTATTTTTCGGTTAGCGTTAATTTTCGCGAATTAAAAATAATATCGGTTTTAAAAAATTTACTAGTATATCGTACGTATAAAGTAAAATGGGCGATTTTATAAATAAAACTAAATATCGCATAACTAAATATCAGGTTTCGTTTTTTAACCTAAACGGCTAAGTTTATTTTTGTTTTTTTTATAAGCCGTTTTATATTGTTAATATTAAAAAATAATTAATTAAAATTAGGTAATTAAAATATGTTAAAAACTATCCCGTAAACTTGTTTATCCCGTAAGCTTATCCGGGACGTTAATTAATTATAATTATTAATAAAATAAAATATAAGAAATTTAAGAAAATATAACCCGAATTAAAGGAAAAGTTCGTAGGGATAATTTCGATTAGGAAAATAAAGGTAAAGTTAAAAGCCGCTTTAAAAAATAATTTATTAAAACTTAGCGAAATTAAATATAAAATAAATTTTTGGAAAATAAAAAAATAACGATAATAATCCGGATCATATTATTATGCGTTTTACTTAATATAAAGTTAATTAATTAAATAGTTATTAAGATATCCTTATTTGCGTTAAAGAGTTATGGTGTTAATGGCTTTAAAATGGGTGGCGCGTTGGGGGGGTGAAGCGTGAGGGGGGGGGGCATCTTAAATGTCGACTTATACCAGACTGGAGGCTTCCCGGAAATTGATATCTCGGTCATGTCTTTACTGCCACATGAGTATCCAGTGACAAAGTTGAATAGGAGTCGCTATGCTATCCCACAATCCAAAACATACCGATTTCGATTCCATGAGGTAAGTGAGCGACCCGGAAAACGTCGGGTTATCAGGCGCAGACAGAGGCATATGGTAAATATTATGTTGGTTTATCCAAGCCACCTAATAAACCCGGGCAATTGGAGCAGGGGAGTTATAAACCTTCAGCGAGTAGTTATAAGCCTGTAGAAGAGCACTTGTGTATCTATGCTTTAAGCACCTAAGCTCCGTTTATTTTTGAACGGAGCGGCCAAACCGCTTGGCCTGCTCCGTAAGATGCCGTACCATCAGTCCGCTCACATTCTTACTTTATTCCATTTCTGCGTTATTTTGGGGACTATGGGCGCGGCCCTGGACGGCCATAAAGTCGAAGGAGCAATGCGACGGCCCGCCAACAGTCAAAGTTCACGTATCATGGCAATAACGAACATGAATAACTGTTTAAATAGCGATTCACTCTAGGATATTCTATCATTCCAGCTCTAGAACCACTTAAGCTCGTATCTATCGAAAGGATACTCATGCCCCCTAGGTAGTTCATGGCTAATATATCAGTGTGGTAGGCATACCGGCTCCGATCAATACCAACCGCAATGTCATATGCCCGCCATATCAGTGGACATCTGGCCTGGGCATTCCATTTTCAATTAATCTCTGTCCTGGCTTCTTGTTCAGCCACCACCGGTCCCTTGGTCGAAGGCTCGGAAACGTCCTTCATCAAAGGGAACGTCAAAACTTCCTTGATACTGTGCCAAATGTTAGCTTCCACTTGGCTAGAGCTCATAAGGCTACATACCTGTACTGGTCGGCCAAGAACATGACCATCCGGTCGATACCCATTCCGAACCCTCCGGTGGGCGGAAGGCCATATTCAAGGGCCTGACAGAACGTCCTTTGGAAACAATTAGCCACAAGACGAAATAATTGCAGAAATGTTAGCATACTCATCAATAAGCTGGGCTTCTAAATCACCCTTGTCTTTATCCTTCGCCTGCTCTAGGAAACGTGCCCTCTGGTCCAAAGGATCATTCAACTCCGTATAGGCATTTGCGATCTCTTTGGTGCACACGAAGACCTCAAACCGTTCTGAGAGACCGGGAACGGCACGATCGGACTTCGCCAATGGTGACATTCTGGTATGATGTCAATCTTCACAGATGCTCCCGTCAGGATCGTTAAACTTACACCATAGGGTGGCCTTTGATAAACGTCGGGTTGATGCACCGGGACTCGATGAATTCTCCCGTAAGTTTATCAATTAATCGGGACGTTGTGAGTGGCGGGGAACAGGGAATGTTCAGCTTCTCTAGTAATGCGCGGAAAAACTCCAGGCTCTCATCAGTATGGAACTGATCTGCAGGGGGGAATTTAGTGCCAGTGGCCTCCTCGAGGGTCGGTATCATATCAATGCGGGGCCAAGGTCGCTCCCAATTGATCGAATATTCTGTCCCATCTTGAGCATGAAATTTAGTCTGGTAGGACCCGGTGACAGCCTTGACGAGGCCGCTGACCATCTCCTCGGTGAAGTCCATCAGATCGTTGACATCGAAGAAAGCGCAATAGAACTCAAGAGTGGTGAATTCGGGATTATGGGTCAGATCGATGTCTTCATTCCGGAACTGCCGTCCAATCTCGTAGACACGTTCAAGACCGCCCACGACAAGCTGCTTCAGATAGAGTTCTGGGGCAACTCGCATAAAGAGCTCCATCTGAAGATCATTATGGAAAGTCTTGAATGGCCGAGCCGTAGCTCCTCCGGCAATCTTGTTCATCATCGGCGTCTGGACCTCGAGGAAGTCCCGTTCGTTTAAGAATTGGCGGATATATCCGATAATCTGCGCTCGTTGGGTAAATGTGTGACGTGTCGAGTCATTCATGATGAGATCAAGGTATCGCTGTCTATATCGCTGCTCCTTGTCCTTAAGACCGAAGTGACTAGATGGCAACTGATGAAGACATGGTGTGAGGAGGACAACTTCACGCGCGAAGATGCTCAGCTCGCCGACGTCGCGGGACTTGGGGTTCGTACGGCCGGGGAAACCAATCACACCTATCCAGTCACCTCGCCTCAAATGGTCGTGTTGCTGAGCGAAGGGCACACCCGTGGCATTCTTCGCCTCACACATGATCTGGATGGGTATACCCTCGGCCTTGCAGTCATAGAATCTGAGTGAACTGCCATAAGAACGCTGTGCCATGATCCGCACTCCCACACGTATCTCAACATCGGTCCGGCTATCGCCCGATTTGATATCCTCGTATTCTTTGACGAAGGTCGCGAGTCTCGTGTTGACATGGAACTTGTGCGGGTATCTACAGAGCCATTAGCCGTATACTACCGCCCGGAAAACAGAAAACATCATACGGGTTTATATTCTGAGCAGTTCGTAAATTTTCGATTTGCTTGCAGCGCAATTCGAAGTATTGCTGGCAGCCCTGTCAGCAGAAGTTCGAGCATCCAAAGCATGATCACCGACATTCGGGTTCAATTCATCTTCGAGACTCTTCGCCGGTTTGGCTTGCGCCTTGGCTTGTGACTTGGATTTTTCCTTCTCTTCTGCAAGCTTGCGTTGTTTCTGTCGCTTCTTGAGTTCAGTCTTGGAGATCTTCTCTCCAGTCACAGGGTCTTCATGGAGCTTCTGTGACTGGTCAGCTTCAGACACCGGTTTCTGACTTGCAGCCTCGGTCGCGGGCCGGTGGGGAATATCTTCAGAGGCCATGGTGAAAACTCGTCGAGGATGGCCCTCTTGCGGTTGGTATTGCAACTTGGAGGTTGTTGAGCTGTGGAGGGGTAAATGATTTCTTCACCACCAAACTTCTTATCGACGATTGGTATCGATAACCACGAAGCGAGGTTGTGAGTCAGTGGGGTTGTGAGTCATGCGGGGCTCCAGAAAAATGAAGAGTACATCGGAGGTTGGTCCCTTCCACCCAACAAAAACCAGCGCATAATTTATTTATTTATTTATTTATTTATTTATTTTTTATTTTTTTATTTTATTTTTTTATTTTATTTTTTTATTTTTTTTTTTTTTTTTTTTGGACAATATTCGCAGTTCTTACGCATGGGCCACCTCAAATTCACCGTCATGCCAAGAAAACCCTGTTTCCACCTCCTTATTGATTTTGGAACAGGGGCGCATTGAGCAGTCACCTTATTAGACGCCGGTTTTTGAGGCTTCTACAACCCTGCGAAGACACTATCATGAGCAACAACACCACTATATTCCTGACTGAGATTTCATCGTGAAAATATACATGATATAATACATCCGGTGGCCACCTCAGACCGGCCCCACGAGAACTATACGCGCTCATCCCAACTGGAAAGCTCCAAAGTGTCTAACCATATGCTGTTGTCGGTCTTCTGCCTTCACTACCCCTTACGCCAGCTCGTGTTGTTGGTAGATAGGGCGGCTGACATTCGTTTTGGGGCTGGGAAAGCAAGTCCACTCCAATTCCCCGGGTGGTTTTTGGACCCCGATTCTGGCCGATGTCCTGGCCTGGAGGAGATTACCTAGTCTAGGGTAACTCCCCGATCTGAGAGTCCTGGCAGTCACCGTAAAGACTATCGGAAATATTCGAAGGGTTTTGCGGTTGATGGCAATCCGCGGCCTCGCCTGTTTGTCGTGCTAGCTTTGTGGTTCTTGATCCGATGGGTGTGCGGACGGCTACCCCTTGGACTTGTTCCCTGTCTATGTAGACCTAGAGACTCGATAACACTGATCCTAATACTCTCTCACTTAGGTTGCTTGATAAACCCGCCAGAATCAAGCAATGTTAATCGTGTGACTGACGGCTCCAAAGAGCTTAATAGCCAGGGGATCAATGTTGAATCCTAGAGGAGAGACCTGAACTTAAGTTCCTTATGTTAGAGAGTAGGTTCAAGCAGTTCTCGCTTCGCCAATAATCCTCCTGGTTACGAACTTCGCAGTTCGTCGGAGCTTCTTTAGCCAAGAAGCACGAAAGCCGCAAGATCACTGAGGAGCACATATTGATATCTCGAACGTAGTCGCCAGGAAGGACACGTAGCTCATGAACACAAGTTTGCACGGGCATAAAATAACTTCCAAAGAGCGCAATTTCTTATTAACTACAGCAGGTAACAAGGGGGAGGCTCTGGATGACTGTAGACGTAGAGTACACAGATAGTCACTCGCTCTATATGCCCGAGCTCTACAATTTGTCGGGCAAGGCAGAGCTGAAGCAGACACACATATTGGTTCTAAGGGGCTGCAAAATGTGTCTTCTGCGACCCTGCCCAGTGTATGTCACTTCCTGGAAGTATTGTTTGTCATACCCCGGCTATGGCGCATACACACAACGATCACGGCCTAGAGCAGCACGTATCGAGGTATCTGCAACAGCTGGACCGACGCTTTCCACTGACTCGGGAGATCAGAGGACAATTCCCAGCTCTGCCAAGCGAGTAGATGGAATGAATATTGTGGTACTGCAATCTAGGTCGATCAGTCCAAGGGCCGGGATTGTGCGGGAGCCCTTGTGATGCAGAAACAACTCGCTTAGCAGACAAATGCTGGAATTTCGTGTTAGTTCCGGTATTCGAGGGCATAGAAGCGTAATTATCCTCCCACAAACCCACAGAAACTTATGGATGTTTGCCAACGCATGCGAAGAGCAGGATATGCGGAATGCCAATTACGCTATGAATTATACCGAGGCTCCGAGGTGACCTCATGGAGACACGGACGACCTCACGCTCTTGGGGGAGTTCAGTATCAAACCTGGGCGCTTTAGGCAGTATGCATGACCACGAGCTCCAATGCAGCAGGTATATTGCTCAGAGGCCGCCTCGGAGTTTTCTTCTACGAGGGGGGAACTTGTTAAATTAATACAACTGCTTTCCCTCATACAGCACCCTCTTCCCCGGACGCATCTCCCAAGGACTCTCAACCAGCTTTAACCAGAAGTTATGTACCGGACTGCACTCGGTCTGCAGGCTCATTTACACAACTCCATTGGGCCGTCGGAGCAATGAGCCACTTTTTGCCTACCCGGCTGGTGATCACATCGGATGCAGGAGATCATTGCGTTCAAGGGTTACTTGTACCGCATAGATCGAGGATAAAAGCACTTGCGGCTAGACGTGCCTTGATGCTAGATCATTACGATAACTGAGATCCGTTGGTGACGAAATTTATGCATCTGTCTGGAGATCGACGCAAGCTTCTAGACTGGTTGCATTCGAGTTTGCATGCCGCTGCAACCGTATATGGGCAGATCGGCCACTGGCTGCGATACTCAGTTTGAAGATCTCCCCTCATCCGGTGCCGCGCACAGCCTATATGTGAACTTCAAGGAGGGGGTTATTGGGACAAGCAGATAGTTTCAAGGTATGACTGGTGGATGTCCAATCAGGAAATATGGCGATAGACTCTGACCGGTATAGTAATGGCCAACGGCACCAATCGATGGCCCATCTTGGATTGATCCAGTGAACCCATTATTTAACTTACTTTGCTTAAAAGTAACGGGCGACCGATAATCTGGCTCTAGGAGCCATGTCAGCCTGGCTGTTGCATGAAATTCCATGCTAGAACGATATGTCTCAGCTCAGGCATTGGCCTGGTGGAAGATAACCAAAAGCCGGCGGATAACAGAAGTGCATCTATTCCAAGGTAATCAGCCCCTTAGCTGGAGACACATGCCACCGTCTCCCGGCATGCACTATGCCAAGCTGATTATCAAGCTTCGTATGTGGCCGTCTTGAAGAGTTCTCTTGCATCGACCCTGGCATTAACTTCGATTGAATGTTCTCGTCGACTCGGAGACGATGCTCGATGGCTGGATGTACCAAGGCGGATTTCTCCTCCAGCGTCAAGCTGCATGGCTCGCCACTGTACCCCGTCAGTAGGAAAGAAAGAGTATTGATGGAATAATTGTATCAGTGGACGATCGAAGATTATTTAGTGTCACGTCGGAATAGGGGGGACAGGGGAAGAACGGGACCTCATCGGCTCAGCTCCTCAACGGATCGACATTGCATCAAGAAAACCTGGCGAAAAACAGAAACTAACACCTCAAGCTTGCGCGATGCGACACCAGGAAGCACACGACTTCGATTTCTCAACGGTCGCATTATATGCAAGCTGCAGCGGACATGTGATGCTTGGGAGGCGGGCGGATGCGACGTCCGAGCCAATGTGGACCTCAGCCCTCAGGGGGATCACGAAAGCCCTTGATCCGAAGTACGCAACTTGCAGCTTCATTCTATGTTGAACGATGCAACACGAGGATGCCTCGCAGAATTTCGAACCAACGGAAGTCTCCCGGATGATGCAAATTGCCATGGATTCGTCCTTGGGAGCCTGAGCCGCGCTAACATTATCATATCTCCGCCAGAATCTGACATGAACGGTAAGAAGGCCATAGACCACGGAACAGTTGCACTGGTGGAAAGTCCGGTTGAGTACTCCGACCTCTTAAGGATGGTAGTACCAGGACGTAGTAGTATGTTAATACGAGCCTGCAAGCCGCACAAGGCCTGTTCCATACCGTAGCCTTTAAAGGACAATGGCAAAATACGTCGTTGAGGCTCCTTTCCTGAGCTATCTTTCTAGAGACCCCGGTCTCGAGCTTCCCATGTAACGTTCCTAACGCGAGATAGCAACAGTAGTGAATAGGGCCAAGAAGCCAATCACAGGTGGCGGCGAGGCCGGGCCCGTGGTCTCCACGGTCCCTTGAACTTGAACTGCGGCCGTTAGCGTACTTAGGGTTGGATGGCCATGATTCTCTGGAGCCATTGGTGTTGTGCTGCATGCATCGGCTATGCTTCGGCCGATGTTCATATACAAGGCTGTTTCTATACCTTCGACCATCTTCCGAGTGAAGGCGCCACTAACTCTTCGCCCTCATGGCCAACCAATGGTCGGTGACGCTGTGAACACTCGGCGCCAGCTGACGCGCTGTAAAAGGGTTAATAAACTTAGCTACTCTTACGAAGTGATTAAACGGCAAGCAGGTTCTCGGTGATATGGAAGTCGTGTTATGGGATGCCGCATGGAATGTCAAGACGGAGCTCGGCGCGGATTCGCCAGTGAGGGGACAGTTCCGGAAGGCCCCGGGTCCTTGATGCGCATTGCTGCTGTGCAGCATTTGCGTGCCAACATAGACCCACATCGATATAGTACCGCCGAAGGTATCATGACGCCAGAAGTGGAAGAGGATTTGGGAAGCACGAAAACAGGTGTGGGGATTGCTACATAGGAAAACTGGATCTATCTGTGTATGTATGCGCATGTAGCTCCTAGATAGCTACCGTACGACGCATGCTTTTCGGGGCAACGCGGAGAATTTTTCTCAAGCGTTGATCTTGCATAACTAGGACCGCCATCTGAAGGGCACACTTGGAGGCTTGGCAGATCGCGGAAGTCAGGCAGTCCAAATTACCAAGATTCGAGGCCCAGCTAGGCTTCAAATGTACATGATTATGGGCCGATGGCTGGAGGTAGAATGAAACCCAAGCACATGATGGTAGACCTAGGTGAAGCATTCTGGAAGGTTTTCCCGAATAGGAGAGGTTCCGTTCGAGCTCCAATCTGCCAAATTGTAGATCTAGGACTGTTAGTAGGGCCAAGCCTATAACGCTTTGCAACCAATTAGCGCACCCCCATTTCTCCGTGAACCAGACATCTATCTCACTTCACGCAAATATGGATTTACGTATTGATCGCAGCTTATGGTTCACGGAATCAGAATTTGCCGTAGGTCTCACGAGACGGGGCTCGAACTTAAAGCATCATCTTGTGACCCTCGCATCAAGGAGTCCCGGTGGAATTATGTGGTACAAGAGAAGAATATATTGGAAGGACCGCTACACAGCCAGTGGCCGCAGCCAGAAAAGCTGGCTGCGAAAGTCTTGACGCTCTAAGACTAAGATCTCAGTGCTACCTATGTCACTTGATACAACATCGGTTAGACGTCAGGGCAGCCTTACATCAGATCCGAAATAGTGGAGTTCGGCCCGCACAGCCGAATTTTTAGTCGGGTCCAGCTTCTCTACGCTCTAATCCTTATCACTAGCAATATCGTCGTCTCCGAATAATAATTGCTGTACCTCGTGGCGCGACGGATATGCCAATAGCCTGACGCCATCGCGAAATATGACACATCTAAGATATACGGCACTTGAATGGGCTCCTCCGATACGTCTATGTTGAGCTCGGTTCAAGCGGGCTCCGCTTTCAGCGCCACCATATATGTATCCGAATTTCTTGTACCCAAGAACTGGAGTAGTGGATCTTACTCTTTAGTATGGTGACCATTAGTCCGGGGAGGCAGAGATGACGTAAGCTCCGACGAGAGCTATTCCATTGCTTATGAGCTCGTCGAATAGAGCCCCAGTGGACTGGATTTGTAATGCCGCTCAGAGATCCCTATGTCATCAATAATGGCGACACCATTCTAAGAGAATGTCAGCTACTACGGTATGTTATCAGACGGAGACAACGTCTTCGCAAAGGACTTTAGTAAATTTAGGGATGACAGGGGGGATATCATTCTAGCGCTCCGCTTTCCGACGACAAGGGTAAAACCACACTCTTCCCAATTTCCGGAATGAGATTTGGAACATCCTTAAGCATATACGCCACTTACACACTACTGTATGGGCCACTTGACCGGCACCAAAAAAGTAAATGAGTGCCAGGCGAGCATTGAGGTCCATGTACTGCTTACCTTGCCCGTAGATGGTTAATCTATACTGTCCTCTGCTGCTGAGGCGAGAGCTAAGCGGCCGCATGCTTGAAGTCACCATGTATATGAGAACCAGGAACGGGCGACTGTAAGCAATCCCACATGATGCAGGACATGGCATCCCCACGATCTTGGCTCATCAGGCCACCTCTGGATGTCTTATCCCCAGTCTTCCCGGCCGTTAGATACTCTTCTGCCGAGCCCGAAGAACCCCCCACCCGGTCAGAATACTCCCTCCATCGTGTTGCACGAGGCTGTTGTCCGATAATGCAGACATCAGTATCGAGTATATTTCCGCTTAGGCGCCCCCTCAGACGTATGGGCACCGCTCATCCGGTCCGCTTGTACCGACATGCCCAATTCATAAGGAACCCAGCTGTATCGTGCCCTCCCGGAGAGCTTCTGCTCGAGTGATACTCTGCCAACCCCAACGAGCGTCTCGGTTATAACGCCGTAGCAACATATAGACCGGATAGTGCTAACCGACTCCACTCTCGCTCACGGGTCTGCGGCTTCACGACTCCCTTGTTCAATGTCGATCATAGAAGAGCCAGTAGGAACCTTAGGGGACCCACCATGAGAACCATAGCACCATCCCTTCGTCTATCTTACCTCGCATGCAAGCGTAGTGTCCACTCGAGCTCCGTCAATGGCAAAGGGTATCCGGTACCGAGATCCCACATTGACAATCCCTGATAGCGGCTTTCGTCCCGAATTTTACCTGATATGGGTCCTCCGTTTCGAGCTATGGAGCAATATGCCGGCAGGGCCAGGCCCATTCGTTGTAAACGGCGAGTCCTGAATATATCGCTGATGACATATTTAGGTTCGGGAATTTCCCGCGCCTTAGGACTGTTTGACCCTAAGAGTAATCCATTACCAACCTTACACGATCGACTCAGACACCACAGCTGTGTCTTCCTATACCCATCAATAACTATCACCGACAAGCATTAGGATTTAGAATCGGAGCCTTGGGGTCTGCCGTCTCAAAACTTGCGAGTGATTTTCACCTTCATCGGATCCTTATTCTCCTACCGCCTGTCTATCCGGTAAAACAGGAGCAGGACTCGCCTCTGTCGTCGGTCAACATGGAGAGAGTAGCGTCATCGGAACGATATGACGACGGGATAGACCCGAATGCGTCCCCGTTAGAGAGTTTTGACAGCAACACAACACCAAACACCGAATACTCGCCGCCTTTCAGTCCAGTTTCGAAAAATGTTAGCTTAAATGATGCTCGATTGCTAGCCAGGACAAAGTTGGCTCGGTTGACACTGGAGGAAAAGGTAGTCTGTCCGCTCGAGCTTTTATCATCAGAGGCCGCTGACTGGGGAAGATATCCCTCCTTACCGCAGCAGATTTCTGGAGGACGAAAGCCATACCTTCGAAAGGTATACCCGCAATCAAGACGAGCGATGGGCCGAACGGTGCTCGTGGTGGGATCTTCGTCGGGGGCACCAAAGCCGCCTTGTTTCCCTGCGGCATCTCCCTTGCTGCGACTTGGAACAAGAGCCTACTCTACGAGGTTGGCGAGCACCTGGCTGCCGAGGCGAAGGCGAGAGCAGCAGACGTACTCCTCGGCCCCACGGTTTGCATGCATCGTCATCCTCTCGGCGGTAGGAATTTTGAGTCGTTCTCGGAGGACCCTCTTCTTACCGGCAAGCTTGCCTCTCAGTATATACAAGGCATCCAGTCCAAAGGAGTCGCCGCTACCATCAAACGTACGTTCCAGGAGAGAAATATCTCGAGTTTGAGCTTATAAAACTCTAGATTTTGTCGCAAATGAGCAGGAGACCCACCGGCTCACTATCGATTCTCTGCTGATGGAACGTCCATTAAGAGAAATCTACCTCCGTCCATTTGAGATTGCCGTCCGAGAGGCGAATCCGTGGGCGGTCATGTCGTCGTACAACTTGATCAACGGCGTCCATGCTGATGAGAACCATCACACCCTGAAGAACATACTTCGAGGCGAGTGGGGCTATGATGGGTAAGTTGCCCGATCGTCACGAGGGACAAGATAATACTTTCTAAGCTCCCATAGTACCGTTGTATCGGATTGGGGCGGTATTAATTCCGTGGCCGAGTCGATCAAAGCCGGCTGCGACATCGAGTTCCCCTATTCGGCGAAATGGCGATTCGAGAAGGTCTTGAAAGCCATCGAGGCAGGAGAACTAACTAAGCGTGACGTTGATATCGCTGCGGAGAACGTATTAACGCTGGTGCAACGCACCAAAGGAGACGACATGTCTGCCGAAGAGGCGGAGCGAGAGGATGACCGACCGGAAACCCGAGCCCTCATCCGGCAGGCTGGTGTTGAGGGATTGACGTTGTTGAAGAACGAAGGGCAGACCTTGCCGATCAACCCCAAGACGGCCAAGGTCGCTGTCATCGGGCCGAACGCGAACCGTGCGATCGCTGGCGGTGGAGGGAGCGCCAGCCTCAACCCTTATTACAATACGTTGCCACTTGACAGTATCAGGGCAGTTTCCCACCAGGAGGTCATATACGCCCAGGGCTGCCACATCTATAAATGGCTGCCAGTTGCATCTGAGTTCTGCACGGATAAGTCCGGGAAGCCGGGGGTGACTTTAGAGTGGTTCCGCGGGGACAAGTTCGAAGGCGACGTCGCCGTCATCCAGCGACGGACGAATACCGACCTGTTCCTGTGGGATTCCGCGCCGCTTGCCGAGCTTGGACCCGAGTGGTCGGCGATTGCGACCACTTACCTCACGCCAACGGCGACCGGGAAGCACACCATCAGCTTCATGAGTGTTGGTCCGGGGAAGCTGTACCTCGATGGAAAGCTGGCTCTCGATCTCTGGAACTGGACCGAGGAGGGCGAGGCCATGTTCGACGGCTCTGTGGACTATATGGTCGACGTGGAAATGCAAGCGGGAAAGCCTGTGGAGCTCCGCGTCGAAATGACAAATGAGCTGCGGCCAATCGCCAAACAGAAGCAGTTCAAAATGACGCATAAGTATGGTGGCTGCCGCATCGGCTTCAAAGAGGAGGACCAGGTCGACTATCTACAGGAAGCCGTTGACGCTGCGAAAGAAGCCGACGTTGCTGTTGTCATCGTCGGACTCGACGCTGAATGGGAATCCGAAGGCTACGACAGACAGACGATGGACCTGCCGAAAGACGGTAGTCAGGACCGGTTGATCGAGGCCGTCGTCAAGACCAATCCCCGTACCGTTGTGGTGAACCAGTCTGGCTCACCGGTGACAATGCTGTGGGCCGACCGTGTCCCCGCCATCGTCCAAGCCTGGTACCAGGGCCAAGAGGCTGGAAACGCCCTGGCCGACGTCCTGTTCGGCTTGCAAAACCCGAGCGGCAAGCTGCCGGTAAGTCATCCGTCTGAACTCTTTGAGGCGCTTGCCACCAACCTATTAACTCGCATTTCCTAGACTACATTCCCCCGAAGAATCGAGGACACGCCCGCCTGGCACAACTGGCCCGGCGAGAACATGCGAGTCCTGTACGGCGAGGGCCTGTACGTCGGATACAGGCACTACGACCGCGCGAAGATCCCGCCACTCTTCGCGTTCGGGCACGGCCTCTCGTACACGACGTTCGAGTACGGCCGTCCGTCGCTCAACAGGAAGACGCTGGACGCCTTCTCGGCGCCCATCGACCTCGTCTTCGCCGTGTCGAACGTCGGGCCCGTCGCCGGCGCCGAGACCGTGCAGGTGTACGTGCGGGACGTCAGGTCGAAGCTGCCGCGGCCCGAGAAGGAGCTCGTGGCGTTCGAGAAGGTGTTCCTCGAGCCCGACGAGACAAAGCACGTCACCATCCCGCTCGACCGCTACGCCGTCGGCTACTACGACGACTCGATCCCCGCCTGGATCGCCGAGGAGGGGTCCTTCAGGGTCCTCATAGGAGCCTCGGCCGCGGACATCAGGTGAGTTTTTCCTTTAAACCCCGGCCTCGCCTCCCCCGCTTCTCGCTTAGCATACCGTGCTTGAACATCCTGACTGACGATCACACCCTCCATGTCTAGGCACTCGGTCGCGTTCGACGTTAAGGAGTCTTTCACTTGGACGTTTTAATTGTCCACATTTTGCATTTTCGCTCCGGATTGACATGCCGACCGACGGTCATTACCCCTTTTGTCTTGTTCACCGTTCCACACACACGCATATACCTGGACACGGCTAAGGTCTGTCGCGCGAGTTTTTCATATTGATTTTAGGTGCGAATGGGATATGGGCGGTGATGATTGGGCTTTTAGGCTCTGGGTCTGATACCCGTCCAGGAGCCGTCCCTGGTACTGGTAGGTGGGGAGCGTACATTCTGGACCGCATAAGGTATTCGTTGCACGGGAAATTGATGGGCGGATCGTGGGCTCACCGGCTCAGTGGAGTCTACCGGCTACGGGCATGTCGGATAGCACTGAGTAAGCGATCTAGTTGGCACCAGTGTTGAGCTCAATATAGCTATCTAAGACACCCTCTTCAAAATGAGCTATATGCTGCGTGATTTCCCCCCCCAAGTAACAATAGCTGGTTGTACAATCCTCTCGAAAAAAATCCAACCCTGTCCTCCCCGCTCCCTGATGGGACTCTTTCCCCCCACACGCGCGCGCACACACTCACATACACACATGCGCGCAGAGAGAGGAAGAGAAAGAGACGAAGCTCTACAAGTTCTACCGACGCCTTGGGCTTCGTTCGGCGCGACAAAAAGTCGCGCATTATTAAAAGCTAATCTGTTGTTGTTGTACAAAAGCTGCCAGACTCCGGCTGCTTTTCGTGACCTGCAACTTGCAACCGTGACACAAGTGAGACTCTACCCTCTCAATTTCTCTTTCTCCACGAGGTCAACCCTCCCCGAAGAGCACTTCATGCGAGGAAAAGTGCTGCGGTCGTGCCCATCGACTGCACGTCTGTCTGCCTGCTAGTCTGCCCGCCTCCCTACCCACGGAATGCAAACCTCGTTTCCAATACGACTCCTTACGATACGCTACGATGCAACCCCAAACAAAATTTCGCAGAAAGAGATGTCCCTTTTTACCCCTGGTACGTGAGATACGCGAAGAAGAGCACCGACATCCACACCACCCTCCAGCTCGTGGTCCAGATCTCCCTGGCGACCAGCGCGAGTGTGCTCCGGGGGCGCGACGCCGGCCGCCAGACGCCGTCCCGCGACTTGCCGCCGTCGTACGACGCGTCCCTCCTGATCTCGATCCTCGGACCTCTGTTATCGCCCCAGCCCCACTTCCCCGCGCCGGACCGGCCCTTGGGCCTCGGCGACGGGTTCCGCGCCTGCGCTACTAGTCCGTTAGACAAGGACGCGCCGCGGGTCCTGGTGGACGCGAAGCGGCCGGCTAGGGGGGCCGAAGAAGCGGAAGTCCCCGAGGATGTCGAGTTGAAGTCGTAATCCGCCTCCTCTCTATCAGTCTTCGGTTTGAATATGGGTAGGACCGCTGAGGGGGTTCTTTGCAGGGGGTCCAGAGCGAAAGGCTGAAGGTTTAGTACCGGAATAAGGAATGCCCTCGCCATGAGGGCCAGAAGGCTGAAAACGCCCAGGATGGCATACCACATGTAAGTCGAGAGCTGACTAGGAAGCAGACAGAGGTGAGTCTGCAGGGTGGCTTCGGGGGAGCCCGGTAGCGGGTTCCCTTGTCCGTCAACCGGATTATAGAGCGAGACCATTTGGAAACCTGGTGTTGGCACACCCATGGCCATACTAAAACTCTTGACGGTGATCTCGTGGACATCGTCTTTGTCAGCGTGGACGACTTCGCAATAATCGTGGTCATCCCCCGAGAAGGCATGCTTTACGTTGCCAATCTGTTTCACTAGCTTTGTCGAGTCCTCTTGGCTCAGGACGTTCTGATACTGATATCCGCCCGAGACACTGATCGCATTGCGATGGTCCGGAATCACGGGGGTACTCTGACCCTGAGGCGGCTTCGCTGGCGGCCAATGCTCCCGGAAAGGGCCGCAAGGCGTTCCTGGGACTCGGTACAGCGGGACATGTGTCAACAAAATGGTTGGGAGATCCGGCGCATCCTCTCCTGGGTCCATCGTCGGGAGATTACTGTAGTCGGCAGAACCGAGGTCCTCCGCCTTGTGTTCGAAAACAAGCTCGTCTGGCTCACCCTTCCAGAATCTTAGTTCCTTCGCGACGGCTCTTCTTTTTGTTGGCTTGATATCATTCAGGAACTCCCTCGCTGGCGCATAAATGTCTCGCAGGTCAACCTCGTCTTTCATAGCAGAGGTGCCGGCACTCAACGAAACAGTGTCCACAGAAACGAAGGTGTGATTTCCAATGACGTCAACCCTGTTGGGTTCCCCAAAATATGCCACGAAGCGCTGCCTCACTGGAACCTTGACCTCGGCGCCAAAACCAAGATCGTGATTTCCGGGCAAGCTTGAGATCAGTTTTCGCCCTCTCTGGCCCGGACCCGGAGAGTCACCCCCCAAATTAAAATTATCGTAGAAGATTTCTCCAAATCGAGCATATTCGCGTAGCCAGTATTCCTCGCCGTACTTTCTGCGCCATTCCTCCAAGAACTTCTGTTCATCCGCGGGCCGGTGTCCTTTAGCCCACTCTGGGTCATCGAAGTTGCCATGTGCTGTTTTCCACTCTCTACCACCGTCAAACAGATCACCAAGAAAGAAAAGGGTATCGGGGTGGAGAACGGTCTGTAACTGTTTATAAGATCTTCGCATGTAGTTATCAGTTATGCGTATGGTCAAGGGATTAATGGGCCAGGGACGGCCGGGATACGAATGCGGATCGATGATCTGAGGGTCGGCAATGAAGATGAGTCGGTGCGGATTCGCTCCTTGGGGCTGTTGAGATGGTACGCGTAAGCATCAGGGTATACGATTAGGCTCTCGAAGGGCAGAATAGATGCCAAGACGAGACTTACCCAATCCTCCCAGTGATCCCAATCGCAACTTCGAACCTTAGCGGCGAATATCCAGCGTTCCCCCCAAAGTAAAACGATGACCCAGAGAGCTACTATTAAATGAGGAAAGCTGAGCAGGCGCCGCCTCGTCATGTTCCTCCTGAATTGGTATCCTGCCCGCATGGCAAGACCGGAGAACCCCTGGTGACCACGGAGGCTGGTTTGTAAGTATGTCCCAAGCTGATGCAGAAGCTTCCTGGCGCCTGCAAGTATATCGTCACATATGGATTGAAAGTCGGCTTGGTTACGGTATTCGTAGGATGCGGCCATGGAGGCGGAGGTGGGAGCTGAATAGCCATAGCCATGGCCATAGCCGCCGTAGTTGCTTGGGCCATTGCTATAAGGCTGCGCCATCATGGTGGTGGCCTAGAAGGTCAGCCATATGCTCTTGGTAGAAAACCGTCCGTCTTTCAATCGGGTTATTACGGGATATATAGCATGACCATGAGGGTTAACTTTGGCGACGGCGCTGCTGTAGTACGTAACGTATTTAATCTATTTTTTGAATAAGTTTTTTAGAGAGTAGGAACAGTAACAAATAACCTTAAAAGGGATGTTGCATGAACGGAACCTTGAAACACAGGGACAGCACAGTGTACTAGAGACAATTTAGGTCCATCTTACAAAGCCGCGTAGGGTTGGAACGCGCTGAATAGGTGATGACGTCCCCCCCCTCCGCAGACGTTAGGGGTCATTAAAGTGCTAAGGGCGGCGGATCCGTGTGCCCAGACAAAGACACTGTGCTGTGCAAGAGATTCGGGGTAGCTTGCCCACATCCATTACTTGCATTGTACCCCTTAACTTAAACTTCATCTGTAACTGCATCCATTTCGTATTGACCGCCTATGCAGCCGCGAGGAAATATTTGGACCATGCCGAAACAAATTAATGACATCATCTTCGAGGGGGGCAGCTCCCCGATGAACCAGCCATATGTCCATCCTTATTTATGAGATATAATCAAGTTAACAGACCGTTTTGTCTTTTTCTCTCGCGCTGAATATAATAGACAGGTAGGTGATCGTTCATAACCTGGCACCCTCCCCCTCTGCATAGCCATGTCTCAATATTCCAGCAACTAGGTAGATATTCTATCCACCTAGGTAGCTACACGCGTTCTCCTCAATCAGGCCTCGGCGGCGTCGGATTACTACTATCAGGTCGCAAGCCAGAAAAGTGATACGCGAAGTCCGGCACGTTGTCGACGGCGGCGGAGCCCGTCATCCGCCTGAGCTGTATTTGATCCTGTTTCCGCAGACACATCTGGACGGTAAGCAGAATACCGTCAGTTACGAATCCACTCCCGGAAAAACAATTTAGTTTCTTCAAGCACGTTTGATTCTTCGAATGTTCCCATACTATGCTTGATACAGGCTCTGAGACAAGGGGCGAAATTTAAAGAAGGACCGAAACCGCGATCTCTGACCGACGACCGAGCTCGAAACGGCACTTGGGCAAGAGACGAGCGGGGCGCGAAAAAAAAACGGGGGCAAACTCACACCACATCATCGCATCCAGGCCTAGCCGCGCGCTCGATGGCGGCGCCGCAGAAAAAGCAGATGGTGACGGTGCCGGCGGCCGCCTCGCGGTAGATCGCATTCAGGTTATCAGTGCCGTCTTGCGCGTTGCGCTCCCGGAGCACGGCGGCGGACGCCGTGTTGATGTTGACGGGGGCCGCCTTATTCTGCTGGGCCTGCCGCCACGTGAGTTGCCTCGCGGCGCCGCCGTCGTCGCGCAACGCCTTCAGCCTCGCCAGCAGCGGCCCACCGCGGTCGGCCCACCGGACGTCCCGGCGCGAGACGGGCTCGTCGTGGCAGCACTCTGGCGCCGGGTTGCCGGCGTCGAGCTGCGCGGCGACGAGCCGCCGCAGGCAGTCTCGGCAGTAGAAGTGCCCGCAGGCGAGCTGCCGTGTTGGGGGGAGCGGAGAAGTGGTGGCGGAGGGGGTGGTGCACGCGGTGCATTCCGCGCCGGGTCTCGGCGGCGGCGGTGGCGGCGGGGTGTTGCTGGTGGTTTGCCCTTTTCCTTTTGATTTATTCTCTTTGGATCCCGATGCGTCCCTGGAGCTCGAGTGATGGTGGTGGCGTCTCGAACGAGGTGGCTTTGCCGATGTGGAAGAGCCCCGGCTCATCCTGTGAAATTCCGACTGTGCTCGTCGCCGCTATGCTTGGGATGTCTGTACGTGTAGGACTAACGGCGAGTTTTCGTTCCAGCATGCGGACGGCCTGAGGATACGGAAAGAAATCAAAACGTCCGGCTGTCCGCGGTCGATCTCGTAGACGGACCCAGTAGTCCGAAGGAGTCATGATTGCAGGGTAAGAATCATGAGAGGATGCTATTCGCGACATCTCATGGCCACTAAGGGTGGATTGATTTGAGTGGATAATGCGAACCATCTATGATCAAATCAAGCAGCGATACGGGGCAGAGCCAAATCTGCCCTGAAGGGAGTAGTGTAGGCTAACCCAACGCTTGACCTACCCATACATGTGCAACAGCGCGGTGCACCAAAGATCATTGTGCTCTTATATCATGTCTGATCATGTCAAACCTATGTAGACGCCCCGTAACACCCCACAGGAGCATCCATAAACCAGAGATCCCCGAACCGCGGAACCAGACCCCAGGGAACCGACGTGAATTGCCTCGTTAGCCATAACCCCTATCCACTGAACTCCATTGCATCCAACTCCAACGCTGACTTTTTAAAAAAAATGATATGACCCGGAATTAAGAACAGACTCCGGCCCTAGTAATGAATCCATATGGTGCGAGGCCCTACTGCCATTCGAAGGGCGCGGGCGTTTTTAACAGTTAGTAGCTAAAATCAACGGTGCCCAAACCCATGTCTCGTATAGCTTTGTCCTCTTCCGTCCTGTTATCTGCGGCTGTGCCGGGCTCCGACGAATGAATCGTGTCTATGCTGGTATCCGTCGTCGAGCTCGTAGACGAAGGTTGTGGTTGAAGCTCATGTTCCGCGGGCGGTATGCCACTATTGGCGAAGCCCTCATCACGCAACTGCTGGAAGCTCCAGCTCGGCTCGAAGTCCTTGCTGTTCCAGGCAAACGCGACACGCTCGTACATTTCATCAATTTGCTCCAGGCTGATTTTGCTCGTCTCATAGACCATGCAATAGACAAAGACCGCTGCGAGGATACAGAAAGCACCCCAAACGTAGAAGACTTTGGTCCCCAGGTCAGCGTACCCTTCGCCGTTTCCGACCATATATGGTGTGCCGTAGGCGATGCCAAAGTTGAGGAGCCAGTTGGATGCCGTGGAAACCGACATAGCCTTGGCGCGAATTTTGAGGGGGTAGATCTCGGATGTAACGACCCAACAGACCGGGCCCCACGAAGCGGCATAGAAAAAGATGAAAAAGGAGACGAATACTATCAGGATCTTGGCTACTAGCTCTGGCACATCTCCGCCCACGATATTCGCGGCTATCGCGATAGTCAATTGGCAGATTGCCATGCCGATCGAACCGACGATCAGCAGTTTCCGACGGCCCCAGCTCTCCACAACAAAGAGGCCGGGTACCGTAGAAACGACGTTGACGATATTCATAACAAGGGATATGAGAAAAGGGTCGGATATATGGGCGCCATTGAAAAAAGAAGTTCCGTAATACATGATAAAATTTATTCCAGTCAGCTGTTGAAGCATTTGCAAACAGCAACCGGTTAGTGTACGGCGGCCGAGGTGCGGTGACCCGAGGAAGATGTCACGATACGTGTCCGGCCCCAGCGTGAGCTCATAGTCGTGATTCGCTTCGATCTCGGCAAGCTCTTCGACCAAGGCGGGATGGTAGATATCGAGACGCCGAAGCCGGCTAAGGGCTACACCGGCTTCTTGCTTCTGGCCGCGCTTGATCAAGTACCGCGGGGTTTCCGGGAGAACCAGCAGTCCCACAGCCAGTACGCAAGCCCATGTGAACTGAAGGCCCAAGGGGATGCGATATGCAGCCGCGCCGACCATCCCGCTGGTTAGAGTGTTGACGATAGACGCCGTTAGGAGTCCTACTGTGATGGATAATTGATACGCGCATACCAATGTGCCACGGATCCACTTGGGAGCCATTTCGGACTGGTACAAGGGAACCTGGACGGATACCGCTCCGACTCCAACGCCAGCGAAGAACCTATTAACCGCCATCAATAAGCTATTACCGGGTCACGAATCGGCTCCGACTCACCTCCCGACCACCAGCATCGGGATCCGGTCCGCCCAGACTTGGAAGATAACACCGAAACAGAAGACGCCGATGGAGATGATGAGGGATATTCGACGGCCAATCCAGTCGGCGACCGGTGCGGCAAGTAGCGCGCCAACAAAGGTTCCAGCGCTCAGTATCGCGACGATAAGAGCGGTCTCGCCCGGGGAGATGATGACCCTATTCGATTGACTGTCGACGTAGCCGGTATTAAATTGGTCAATGAAAGACTTCATAGCCAGAATACCGTTAACGGATCTATATAGAGGTAGATCGTCAGTAAGGGGGTCCCTCCTCGGCACGTATATCGCATCGGAACCGAATGGCGTCGCCGTTGTCCTGCTTACCCGGTATCGTATCCAAAGAGCAGACCACCCGTGGCAACGAATAAGCCGACCATGATGGCCGGTGCGGAAGATCCGGCGACATTGTCGGGCTTATGCCATCCCATGGCAATCGCCATGGTGGAAGGAGTTGGGACGTCAGGCCAGTGTTGTTGTTGATGTTGTCGTCGCGGTGGTCGTGGTTCTAGGTCGATGTGACTACGAAGGGTCGGCGTCGAACTTTGCGGGTTCCCATCGATCGAGAGAGTGGGTATTGAGATGGGTTGAGTCGTTTATGATGGGCAGTTAAGTTTTAAGTTGCAGAGTGGAGAAGGTCAATTGAAGGAAGAGCGAGAGTGCGGAAGAAGACCCCCAAGATTCCCATCTGGATGGAACCAGAGAACCAGGGCTGGCGAGTCCAGTCCAGTAAGAAGAGCCCAGAGACCCAGTCACCGCTAGCACAGCTGGCTGGGGACATGCTGGGATACCACGAGGGAAGAGTCCTTCGATGGTCCCCCCCCCTGCGATACCCCCCCTGCGAGCGCATGCGAGGACCCTGCCGAGTCTTGTCCTGTGATTGGCCTTTTCGGACCTGGAATGGGTGGACTTGCCTAAGCGAGCCCAGTGACGAGCCCTGTTGTCTAATGCTGGGATCAGAGACATGTTCAGCTACTGGGTACACTCCAAGCCCCGCCGACGTAGCATGTAGTACTCAGTTAAGCTACTTTAGCCGCTAGTGAATCTGCTGGCTTTGAAGTCGTTGGCAGCTGCAGGCTAGTGGCTGACTAAAACAGGCATCTTTCCATGAAGACGAAGATGCAGCAGGTTTGGGGAGTCGAGACGAGGGAGGGGGGAGGCTTGGGAAGGATTCTTGGGAGGCTCGCTCAAGGCATGTTTTTCAGGTGCAATGTTACCACCCGGAGTCACTCAACGAGATCGGGCCAGGCTACGGTACACAGCAACCGATGTACTTCGTGCAAGATCAAACCCAAACGGGTCTTGCGTAGTAGGGTTGAAGATCGACTGACAAAGTGACAGGGGAGTGCCAACGTTCAGTTACTAGCTAGTAAGTACAAAGCAATAAGTGGATCCACAATGTCTTATTCCCCAGACTCTGTCCGGAATGTGGGAATCTCGCACCAACGGGTTTGCATGTGTATGCGTGCTCACTGCTCTGTCCAACTGATGAGTAGAGGTCGAAGGGGGCCGGCTTCCTGGCATCAACCTTGTAAATAGTCGAGGGAGAGAGACAGAATGTGTGTATATATGTGTGTGTGTGTGTGTGTGTGCATGTGTGTGTGCGCGTGCGTGTGTGATATGTGTGTGCATTTGCAGCCACACAGGAGATGGAACCTGGAAGAGTTGCATGATCCTTTCTTCCCCTTTTTTTTCCTGGCCGGTGACAAGAATACCATGCTCACGCACTAATAAGGCAGCCTTCAACAGACCAAGTAGGCTTTGTCAAGCTAAGCTGTGTGCCGAGTCTTGGATAGCGTAGTGGGGGAAATGAGGCGCCACAGTAGGGAGCTGAGGATTTGGCTAGACGATTTTGTGTTTGGTAGTAGTCCAACAGGCAGAACGTCAAGTAAGTCGGGACGTGCAGCCTGTGTGGCCTGTTGGGCGGACGAGAAGTTTGCGTCGAGGATCCCAGCAGGCGTCATGTGCTCTACAATGTTAACCCCGAGAAATCAGTGTAATTGGTAGTTATTATTGAGCGCTGATTTGGCACCAGAGCAGAGGTTTGTCATATGTGACGGAAAGAGGGAAAGCAGTAGCCGGGCGTGAGTTTGTAGCGCAAAATGTCTTGGTCGTACTCTGGACTTCTCAGCCGAGCCTGCTGACGATGTGTAACCCCAAGATGCATCCCGAAGAGCGTAAGAAAAGGCCAGGTTCAGCCCAGCATCCCAGAGGTTCTGCACAAAATCTTACTAGCATGATGATCGACTGGTGCTGTAGGATCCGTAAGTGATGCACGAGCGCCCAGAGTCTTGTCCGCCGGCTTTTTCCCCAAAGCGTAGACCTAACAATACCTACATACCTAATGTAGGTGCTACCTAGGTTGCACATCAATGATTGTGAATTCCAACTTGAGTGCAACGGCTAGCACGGCTAAAATACCAACCGCTCGGCCGACCGACAGTTTTGCGGGGAAGATGCACTAGAGTTACTCTACCTGCACATGGGTGGTGTTTCTTGCAGTCACTGGATTGATCAGTGCTGCGAGTTGCCTTTAGGACCGCGGTTGTACGGTATTTTCCTTAATAACATGCGTTATACCCAAAGTAATTATGTATATGCACACATATATCGTCTTGGGTGCTCTAACCAACCTGGAGGCTTTGAAATTGTCTCAGTCGTACATATATACGTGTGTCAGGAGACATTTGTCGAGCCCAGCTCCAGTAGTCACAGATCGTTCGAGAAAAAGCTTTCAGCCAGGCTACCCAGGTATGTAGTCACAGGATTTCAGCGGCGCACATATGCCAAGCTGTCGACTCTCTGTCAACCGGAACCGTCCGTGCAGATCGACTAGCCAACCATTTGGAGACGCTCTTGGAGCGATTTCTCCTAGTCGTGTTGGCTACGTCCTTCCTTGTAGTAGGATCATGCACAAGGCAGAGTCTGCTTCTTTCGTCCACATGCTGTCCAGTCAATAACGCCACAAACTCCATATAGCATCACTGTGACCCGGCTATCGTTTGGATGCGGATGTGAGGAGGGGTTATGACAGTAGTTGGCCAGGTGGTCGCCACAACATTTCGCGGTGTCCCAAATGATCTGAAGATTTTACAGACGATTTTGATATGAAAAAAATATATAGGAGTCGGAAAATGCTATTTTTATATGAGGAATAATTAAGGACAACTTGGAACCTGCCGATATACCTATCTGGGAAAACTAATAATTTAATATTCGAGGAGTCGTTGGACGGTCACTTGAATGTGCGCGAAATTTTGTATCAACCACCTATTCGCCCTACTCCATATGATATTAGTAGATGCGGTCGGAGCGGACGAGTTATCGAAGACAACGGGTTTGCCGGGTATCCAAAAGCCACCGCCCTCTAAGTTTTCCTTGCTCCTTGCAAAACCACGTGTTATTTTATCAGGCCGCCTCCCGGAATAAGCGGCTTCCAACGTAATCAGCCATGGATTAGTATGGTATTGCGACGGGACATCTGACTAGTTTACAATATATACGTAATAGGCACTCTTCGGGGGGTTTTCACCAATGTACCACTTGGTCGCCGATCTCATCTGCGGCGTTACTGCACCTCTTGACTCGTATCAACTAAACACATTCGAGAGAAAGGGGTTAGCAGTCATCATTGAATCATAGGTATCTTTCCCATGTCTCTCTGCAATAGAGATATTTCGAGAAGCGTATGTTCACAGCTAGCTGCCTGGGAAGTACCAAGCTAACATGAACAGAGGTCAAGACGGAGCCCAAGTTGTCACTGCTTAGCTAGCTACAACATGTTCTCTGTGGCTACTAGTCGTGTCATAATAGGCCGAGAGTGGACGTCGCCTAACCTACTATGCAATGCTGACCCGGTAGAACTTGTGTCCCCCTTTGAAGTCGACCCCTATCGCTAGTTCTAAGTCATTGGCTGCGTCTGGTGCTAGACCACCCTGACGTCGCACGAGTGAATCGAGGTTCTCACTTCGAGCCCGGGGCCCAGAGCTGTACCACATATCCGCCTTTTCTCCCCTTAGAGATCACTTGGTTGCCAGCTCCGTTTCATCTGGCTTTGGCGAAGGCTTTGTGGGTGCCTCCCTACTACATAATGGAACCCTTGTTGTATCGTTAGTACCGTCTACTATCGATGGGCCGAAGAAACATACGATATCGGGTGGATCAGCAGGGTATCCAGAGTATTCCAGGTCGCTGAATGCAAGGGCGCACTAACAAGAAACAGGGATTTACCGTATGTGGCCGGATGAGGACGGTCCTTGGTCGATGTCCCGAAGCCAAACGACATCCTCGCCCACAAGGCTGGCAATTATTCACTGCAGGACTACGCAAGACCACAATCCCCTAACAACTTTCTCGAAGGTCTGTCAGGATCAATTGGACTGCCAGCCTTTCCTAATGCTGGCAGCTACGATTTTGGTTCTTCGGTTGCAACGTCCGGCGTTGGCACACAAAACCTTTCCTAGTATAGTAATTTCTCCTGAAATTTCCGCCTCTTCCCCGTTCTAGTGCAATTTCAGCGCCTCCGGCCGAAGGAGCTGAAGGAACCAAAGCTGTCGGGTCTAAATTGGGATGCAATCTACCTATCTTTAGACTTGATATGGAAGTCAAGCAACCTTAGATACACCTCCTAGGCTACTACCAGCCTAGGTGAATTCGCATAGTATCTCGAATAACGACAACTTGTCCAATGCTTGGGAGGCATTTACATATCAGCCGCCGCACTACAGGAGGCACTCCCGATGCCATAGAGTCCACAATACACTAACTAGAGCTCAGAGATTTGTTGCCTGCCTGCCCCATGCCAATTGCGGACCCTACCTTTCCAGCCCGTTTCTCGGCCCAGGAGACGAATGCGGCTGAATTCCCAGCCTAGCAGCCGCTTCGCCTTATTTCTCTCGACCTAGAACCTACTCCATCATAGTAACGCCTCTCCCTAGCTCACTCACTCGACGGCACCGTAGGAAAACACAGTCTTCAATTGCGTTCAGGAACGCCAAAGCCTGCCATGGGAAAGTTTAATTCGTAACACAGATAAGGACGGCCGAACGGCTTTGTGCAATGGACATGGGTGACTCGCATCATTGATCGACTTAAAATTTTCCTCGGGAGACTGATGTGGCTCCCCACCTTTCTACATCTTAGCAAACCCCTCGCAGGATCCCAGGGACTCGGACTCTGCAGTATGCGATCGACAGGGGCGTAGTAGACAAGGTAGACGATGTTGGCGAATGCGACGTTTCAGCCTTACGAGGAGGCACACGTACGGTATATGTGCAGGAAACGAACAGCATCGATTACGAACCTGGACGTCTGCAGATACTGTAGGCTTGTCCCTGATCATCGGGCAGGCAGTGGGAAAAGAAAACGGATTAGCGTCTAGCGCCGCAACGGGCTTTTGCTCAACGTTCCGCGGCTTGGCCCTTCCCCCAACGCATCCGTCAATCCACCAATACCATAGGCTATCCCTCCGTCGGATGGCCGACGCGGGTAAGCAGGGGGGAGGGTATTGGCTGCGGGCAGATGACCGCAGTCCCCTAGTATCACAGCTGGATGGGACATTGTTGAGTTCAACACCGGAGGCCAATCCAACGCTGGTTGGCCAGCGCGCCCATAGCGGGCGGGAATGCCGGCATGTCCTCTGATGGAACTACCACATACCTAATAAATAGAACAGCGCGAACTCTCCGGCGCACAAGCGCGGCGTGGGATTCTTAAGCGGAGACCGCACTCGAACCGCCCGACACCTCCGCCCATCCCTGGACTTCCCCGAGTCTATAACACACACGCGCCCCGAGAGAGAGAGAGACATGAGGGATGATATCTTCTGCGACTTCCTGGGTTTCAGCTGGAGCTTCCCGCGACCCGGCGGCGGGGACGACGGACACGCGAGCGCGGTCGTGAGCCAGCAGCAACAACCACGACGGCAGGCGGTGGCGGCGGAGAAACCAGCTGCGGCTGCGGCTGCATCGGTGAGCATCCATCCATCCATCCATCCATCCGGCCGTGGCATCCATTGACAGTCCACGGCCGTATCCCCTCCTCCGAGAAGGGCTCTCTCTCTACTCGGCGCCGCTTACGAGGTTACACATATACATAGGCACAGGTGGATGAACAAGCCGCCCATCGGAAGCGGGACCGGCGGGACAGCGTAAGGGACGCGGAATTACGGCACGAGATCGTGAAGCTCTCGCTGGGCTACTAGCTAGCTAGCTGGAGCTGGCGGATGGAAATAGGGCGTGGAGGGGTCATTGGGATTCCGAGGACGCAACATAACCATCGAATATGAATATAAAAGGGGTTCTCTTGCTTATTCCCGACATGTGATCCCGTACTTGTGCATGGAGATAGGCCAGGCAGAACCTAACCTTAAATGCATCAGCTAATGCTAGCCAAAAAGAAAAGG
>QJNZ01000728.1:0-48797 GCA_004155055.1 Monosporascus sp. CRB-8-3
CCCCCCCCCCCGCGGAATTAACTGCGCAACACAAATCTTTTAGCGACTGTCGAGGGCAAGCTACAAATCTTCGAGGGCCACATGGAGCCAGTCCCTGCTGCTAGCCGACCCTGCGCAGATCTGGGTTCGGTGTCTTCCGCGGACACGGGTCCCCTGAGTTAATCCTGGGCAGCTGAATACCCAGCTGAAGGGAATTCGTCGAATGTGGCCGCCAAAGAAAAGCCACCAAATGCGCCCCAGTTCACATGCTTCAGAATGCAACGCCCGCTGGACTCAGCGACCTTCGTCTTTCCCCCTCCCTCAAACCGCACGAGCGCTACTGGGTAGTGTCTGCCACCGGCAGGTGGCATTGTTATTAGCCCCTTTTCAATTGGGGAATGGTTTTCAGCAATAGTTGTTTGTTGGAAATCGATACATCGAATCGGCTATTACATCTAGCCATATTTTCGAGTAGGGCTGTATAGGTGGAGGCATATGGTAAGTTAGGTTTGATTCCTAACAGCGCTATTGGTTTTCACCATTTGGCTCAACTGGCTGGTGAGTGTTTGCGAAGGCTGTCGCCCAGACTTCGTATTGCACCCTTGTAGGTGCAGGATCTAGGCGCTGGCCGCCCACAGCCCCTGTCATCCGGATTCCGAATGGATAGCCATGTCACCAGGCATGCCCAAAAACTTGGACGTTGACAAGTGAGCAAAAGTCGAGTAGAGGTTCGCCAATACTTTTCCGTGGTAATTTCGTGCTTCTTGATTCCAGGTCCTAGTTATATGTCTACTCTCACTAATTCAAGGTTTTGAAGGTCTGTTTCACAGGCCATGTATTGGACCAGCCGTATCTTAGAAGACATTCTCCATCAGCGGATAAACTAAAGACCGGACTCGAGATGCGGCTGAGTTCTCCCTTGTCCCTGGGGTTTCTACTCTCATGGGGGACGCTTGTGGGGGCGGACCCGACATGGCCGTCTCCGATCGACGAGCTGGAGGAGATCATGTATCAGGTGCGAGGTTACCGAGCTAGACTGTTCGGAGGTACCGTGATGCCATGTTCGAACGAAGCGTCCGGGCCGGGCAGAATCGCCGCTGCCGAATGGGTCCGGACGGCTTTCCATGATATGGCAGCGACTACGCTCGATGCTAGAACCAATGTGCGCACTGGGGGATTGGACGCGTCGATCCAATACGAACTAAGCAACCTTGAGAACGCCGGTCCAGCTTTTCTCACGACACTCAGATTCATGCAGGACTTCTATACAAGCCGGTCAAGCATGGCAGACCTCATCGCTCTGGGCACGCACTTCGCGGTGCGGTCCTGCGGCGGCCCTGCCATTCCCGTCAAGGCCGGACGAGTCGACGCAAAAGTAGCGGGACCGCTTGGCAACATTCCTATGCCGCAGAACACGGCGTTTACCTTCGAGAATCAGTTTGCTCGGATGGGATTCAGCAAGGCCGAAATGATACAGGCGGTTGCCTGCGGACATACCCTGGGAAGCGTGCACGCGGCCGAGTTCCCGCAGATCGTCCCCGTCGGATCCGCACCGCCGAACGACGCAGTCTCGATGGATTCCACGGTGGCTGCGTTCGACAACAGGATCGTCACCGAGTACGTATCAGGCAATACGACCAACCCCCTGGTTGTGGGTCCCTCGGTCAGCGCCACGAGAAACTCCGACTTCAAGGTCTTCAACTCGGACCAGAACGCGACGGTGAAGGCGATGGCGAGCCCGGCGGAATTCGGCAGCACGTGCCAGAGAGTCCTCCAGAAGATGATCGATACCGTGCCCTCGTCCGTCTCGCTCTCCGCCCCTATCCTGCCGTACTTTGTCAAGCCTGTCAACATGCAGTTGACGCTCAACGCGGGAGCCTCTACTATGAAACTGAGCGGGTTTATCCGCGTCAAGACTACCAATCTTGCAGGTGATTCTGTCTCGAGCGTAGCGGTGACGTTCAAGGACCGAAATGGAGGTAATAGCTGTGGTAATGCTGGTTGTACCTTTACGGCGAGCCTCCTAGGGGCTACTAGCGGCTTTGATGATACATTTGTTGTAGGTTCTTACAACTCGTTGCACTCACACGTGAAGCCGGACTGACACTGCCCCAAGTGGTTCCCGATTGATCATACCATCTCAACTGCGACGGGAATCTCGTCCTTTACTCTGACCCTGAATATGGCCAGCGGAACCAAGCAAACCGTTGATAACAATGGCAACTCTTACCCCTTGCAGGATGCCATCCTCATCCAGAAACCCCAGAGCTGTGTCCTCTCTTCTACCGGCTCGATTACAGTCACGGCAGCTGTAAGTCTGGCGAGACTCGATATCTAGGTGGTAATGTTAACTTCTCCTCGAAAGGTCCGTAATGATCGCAATAGTCTTCCAGTAAACATGCTCTTGTCATATAAGGAGCCAACTGGTAACGCGAATCTCCCCGTGCCAAGCCTGAGAAGTGTCACAGTTGCCATGACGAAAGGAAACTGCGTCGGCGCCTACACATTCTACAATGTGCAGCATACGATACCGGGCGATCTCGCGTACGCATCGAGGATCGATATGGTCAGCGGTAGCGGTGACTCTGCCCTGAGTGACGCCTTCAACTCCGCCGGCGAGCTGGGAGGTACTTGCCAGCCGTTCCAGAATCCACCGCCGTCCTCGTCGTGCACGACTGGGCAAATTTCGACTCCGCCTGCCTCTTCGTCTACTTCGTCGTCGGTTGGCGCTGGCTCTTCGTCTCTGACGGCGTCTGCCAGTGTCACTTCCACGTCTTCTTCCGTCACTGTAAGTAGCATGACCAGCTCAAGTACCGGGGCAGTTGAGACATTACACCACAGACAAACCATCGGCGGCTATAAACTTGTTGGCTGCAAGAAGGAGGCTACCGCCGGGCGCGCTCTGACCGGCGCCTCGTTTGCCTATGATGGGATGACTTTAGAGACGTGCATGGGGAACTGCACCGGTTTCTACTTTTGGGGAACTGAGTACGGTCGGGAATGTAAGTTCTTCGAATACGAGTTATCATGGCAGATCTATCCCGCCTGGCCTTCTGGCCGACTGACCGGACCTCCTAGGCTACTGTGGCGATTCACTTGCCCCAACGAGCGACGATGCTGCGCTTGCCGAGTGCAACACGGTCTGCTCCGGAGATGATACGCAGTACTGCGGTGCCGGGAACAGAATCGAGTTGTACACCAGCACGGCAACTCAGCCCACCCCCACTGCTACGCTGGCCCCGAAGCCGACCG
Organism: Monosporascus sp. CRB-8-3; assembly: GCA_004155055.1. NCBI lineage: Eukaryota > Fungi > Ascomycota > Sordariomycetes > Xylariales > Monosporascus > Monosporascus sp. CRB-8-3. The sequence goes on from QJNZ01000728.1 coordinate 3,232, forward strand.
TCTCGGCGTACGCCCGTGTCGGTTGTTACGAGGAGATTCCGCATGGCCGAGCGCTTACCGGAGCGGCGTACGCCGACGACGCAATGACGCTAGAGATGTGCGCTTCCAAGTGTGACGCCTTCCACTACTGGGGTACCGAGTACGGGCGCGAGTGCTACTGCGGTAACACGCTGGACCCCTTGAGCAGCCCTGCGAGCGAAGGCGACTGCAATATGGCCTGCGCCGGAGATAAGTACGAGTACTGCGGCGGGGGCCACCGCCTGGAATTATACTACTCCAACACGACCAACGGGCCATCGCATCCCCCCGTCGTGGGCAACTACTCGTGGTCTGGTTGCCATAGCGAACCTGCCGGTGTGAGAGCGCTCACCGGAAAGAGCTATGCGGATGATGACATGACGCTCGATTTGTGCGCGAGCTTCTGCGACGGCTTTGCCCTCTTCGGCGCTGAGTACGGGAGGGAGTGCTATTGTGGTGATATGCTTAGCGAGGGCTCCGAAGGGAAGGGTGCCGGCGAGTGTAGGATGGTTTGTGCGGGAAATAATAAGCAGCTCTGTGGTGCCGGTGACCGCTTGAGCCTTTACGGGATTCCCGATGGGCAAGAAAGTTGAGGGCACTGGAGCACCACTGCGTAGAGTCACCATTAGGCACCATTCGTACCCGTTTATATGAAATAGAACGAACTGTAACACCAGCATCCCAGAAAATGTGAAGCATGCATTGCCTACCTGGGTACCCACGAAGCGGTTTAGGGAAACAAGACAGGCTTGTCCTAGGCTACGTAGTCATGGAGTCGAGCAGGAGCGTAGATCCCGGTCCTGTAAGATTCGCTACATTTCAACCCTGAAGTCATGCCTAACCTGGTAGGCGCATGCATATGTGTATATCTATATAAATTACCGATATATACTTAAGTATGTGAATATGTGCGGATGGAGTGGTACGGCAACCGCGTTAATTGAATGCCTATAATGCCTTGTCTTATGTTATTTGCCTTACAAGTACGCATGTAGGAGGTCACTCGTACATCATCAGACGGGTGCAAATACCTAAATAGTTGGGGGAGATAATGCTAGTACGCATGTACCTGGTAGCTGATTCAACAGGGCATTGATGGTAAGCGAGTTTTGGCCGCAAGCCCACCACTGAATCCATATCCTTACCTAGGTAAGAGTCAGTTGATATCGATATGGGATTCGTTTCCCACGGTCCTTCAATAATTGATACCTAAGACTTACATATTAACCGTGTGAATACGTCACATTCGGCCAGGCACTGCCTCCAGACACAAACACGGATTACTACGTACTAATACCTCCAGCCACACGTAGCCAATGCTCCACCCTTTTTTGTTCGGTACCTAATGTTAGACACTTCAGTCTTCCCGCGTGGCAGCTGCGACTTCTGGATCTCTTCTCCCAAGGAACTACTCTCAACCAAACTTCTCGCTGCCTATGGTCAGCTTTTGTCTTTAAGGCTTCGACCTACCTGTTTAACGCACTACCGGGCCCCCAATCAGAGTCGCAAATAGTCACCGCAAGGGCCGAGAATGTCGGATGGTATGTTCGCCTGTGGGTAGTGCCAGTCCTTCTCTTCTCTGACGCGGAGTTAAAGGGACCCTTGAGACGGATCGCTTTTCCGACGAACGTTACTGCAGCACCGATGAGACGAGAACTTCCCGGCGGGCCGTTCATAGTGTAGAGTGCGGATGCTCACCCATTCACGAGGCATCACCCCGGCTAGGAGGCTATGTTTCAGGAGATACTCAATATGGTCTGGGTTAGTTGTATCGTCTTGGAAGAATATCCTATCTCTGACTCGATGACAGACTAAGGACTGGACGAGGAGTCTCGGTAGCAGCTTCGGTGCGCATATCCCTAAGAATACCTTGAATGAAGCGCGAAACCAGACCACGTCCTCCTCCCGCCCTGTACTGGCTGCCACATCCGGGAAACTAAAACCGAATCCGCCGCCCTCAAAACGCCAAAAGGTCCAAGGGAACACTCATGCGCATGTCGAAGCTCAATTTGTCCTCCAACCACAGTTCGATGGGCCTTCGGACCCTGTTGTCCCCCGCAAGCGCTCGGTGAGCGACAGTGTCCACTCCGTGAGCGATAGCTACCACACCGTAAGCGGACAGCCTTCGAAGGGAAATTCTCAGAATGTCCCTGAGCTGCGTCAAATCTCTAGATATACCGAAGGAGGGCGGTCGACAAAACGAGCGAGGTATAAGCAACATAAGAATCATAATGGAGGACGGTCTATCACCGTGGATACGGATCCTAGACTTGACCATGACCCTCTTGGCAATGACGGCGATGATGAGGTGGCATTTGTCCGATACGGCACTGCGCCGTCCTCCCAGCAACAACCAAGAGAAGTCGGCCGCGAACGTAACGTGGGGATAGTAGATGTAGCAGCTCGCTTCCAACGACCTCAGAAGGTTGCTGAGTCTATGCCGGCACCAATTGCTGGCGCGCCTAGGAAGGGCTCGCTATTAGGTAGCACTACCAAGAAACGGGTCCTATTGGACCACGACCCTGACGAGCTGGCTTTGGACCACAGCGGAACATCGGTCAAGAGCCCCAAAGCACGCGTACCACCCGCTTCAAGGAGTCTGTCGAAGGAAGGAGATGTTGAGCGGACGCGGTTCACGGGGACTAAGACCAGACAACAGCAATCACAAACAGCTCCAAATCAGGGAGAGAGGGACCTCGCGGCGGAGATCATCTGTTCAGGGCTAGAGGTGAAACGAGCCGTCGATGGACAATATGGCTATCCGGGACCATCGACTGAGGCTCCTGGGTGTCTCCTGTCCGTTCGAGAAATCAGCCACATTCTCCACCCTACGGACCGCGACCGCAAGATCCTAGAACAATATTCTTACCTTATGGTGAACCTCCAGAAGGTACACCACATTATCCACTCGCTGGGTCAGGAAAGCTGTATCGTTGTCATACAACGCATGAAAGACGCGCATAATACAGCAGCATCTGGCAAGCTCTATTTGGAGTTTTCCTCTCCGCTGGATACCGAAAGGTTTTTGAAGTGGGTTGCGCTGCCAAGGAGAGACTTGCGCCTAATTGAGCCAGAAGAAAAACCAGCGTAGGTTGAGGTTCTATGGATTACGCGAGACAAAGCTAACCAATTCACAGCGCCGTACTGGAGAAGGGGCTGGACAACTGCTTCAAAAACGTTGTACGCAGCACTACGGTGAGGGACACGGCGGTACCGGACGATATCAAGCTCATAATGCATAACGCACGGATCGGCCAGCAAGGTAACGACGCTACGATGAACAAACACGCCCGGACACAAGCTCCTCCTAGGAAGAAGTTGAAAGATCAGATGCAACCAGCAGTTTCTCCAACCGAGAAGAACGATACATATGTAGTTCCCGAAAGTCCGCCTCAATCCGAGGAACCGCATCCTGTGCGAACAACACGTTCGACGTTTACGCTCAAGGACCCTACGCCGGAGCCGGACCTTCCGTCATGGACAGCGAGCAATCCTGGTTGGGAGCAGGCGTGGCGAAACTCGTTGGTTTTTCCTCCTCGAGGCAAGAGCCGGGCGACTGTCGACAAAGGCGATATCGAAAGGTTGGATGAGGGACAGTTCCTCAACGATAATATTATTATTTTCTATCTTCGGTATCTTCAACATAAGCTCGAGACGGAGTTGCCAGATCAGGCCCAGAGGATCTACTTCCAGAACACCTTCTTCTTCGACAAGCTCAAGCCGACGAGGGCCAGCGGACCTATCAACTATGAAAGTGTGAAGGGCTGGACTTCGAAGGTGGATCTCTTCATGAAAGACTTCATCATAGTACCGATCAATGAATATTCGCATTGGTACGTTGCCATTATCTACAACGCGCCTAAACTCATACCTAGTGAGCCCCAATCGTCCGAACCACGCGATGATGTGCCCCGAGAGTCGATTGTCATTGAAGACGACACCAATACATCACGAGGCGAAAAAGCACACGAAATCACGAACTCTGCAGTGGCCCATTCCGATGCGCAGAGCGAAGTGGAGGCCGGGATCAGTCGTATGTCCATCAGTAATTCAGACAATGCAGAGAAGGAGACTAAGCAAACAGACCACACCGACCATCATCCGCAGCAACAAGCTTCACGGCCCTCTAGAAATAACCCCACCATAAATCTTACTCGGGAACCGAACGATCCTACGCCCGAGGTTGAACAAACACAGCCTTCGGGGGAGAGCCTTAGCCGTAAGAAGACTGCGAAGAGACAAAGCGGGGCTCCCCGACGCAACGATCCGGATCAGCCCAGGATCATCACACTTGATTCCCTAGGGGGATCCCATTCGCCCGCTTGCAACTTCCTCAAGCAGTATCTGGTAGCAGAACTGAGGGACAAGAAGGGGGTTGAAATCTCCGCTCCCGGTGCTCTGGGCATGACAGCGAAAAGAATTCCTCTACAATCAAACTACTGTGATTGCGGACTGTACCTCTTGGGCTATATCCAGGAGTTTCTCAAGGACCCCGATAGGTTTATCCGCAGCGTACTTCAGCAGGAAGACATACGCTGGAACCTTAATCCCTCGGATCTGCGTAATGACATCAGAGACGTCATATTTAAACTTCAGAGGGAACAGCAAGAGAGGGAAGATGCGTACAAAGAAGAGAAGCGCCGAGCTTCATTAGCGAGGAAAAACAAGTCCAGCAGGCCTTCGTCGAGTGAAGGACCCCAGGGTAATGAATGTTCTGCGAAACCGGGGCCGGAAGCGGAGACGAGTACGGCACAGAAAGTTGCGGAGGGCAGTCCTAATCATGACGCAACGCCACAGGTTGAGGACTTGGCACCCAGAAAGGTAGTCGATACGTCGCCAATGTTCCATGCTCATGGGCAGGGAGAAGATAGGTCGAATTCGACCAAGGATGGTTCGACCCCCGTGTCGGATAGCACAGAAACGCCAAGAAATACCGCCCAGAACATGACCTCCTCCATTCCTGAGGTCGACGAGGGACAGTCACCGCCGTCACGAGGGTCCAACGGCGCCACAGCCGCTTCGCCGCCGCATGATGCTAAGAAGGTGACAACTGATCTCACCAGACGAGAGAATACGCTGTCTTCTAACACGGATAGCACGGAGAAGAACTTCCTCTCCCCCATCCAATCCTCTCCGGAGCCTCCACCTCACAGACACACAGTCGCCCCCGAGCCGGGCAAAATTGTTAGTGTTGCGAAAAGTGATAACGTTCAAGATGTTTCAGAGAAAGAGAAATCTGAGAAGCATGAGATAGGAGTTTACGTGGACTCGGCTAGGCGACATCGCAAGACTCACCCCGAACTGCACCCTGATTCGCCACCCCAGACTAGCCGACACTTCGCTGGGCGGCAGGATGGTGACACCAAGGCTCGCGCCAAGTGTACCCCTAAACCTGTGCAGACCAATGCTGTTGTGGAGCTCTCGGATTGATGTGCAGTTTAGTTTATGCTGCTGACGGATGTTTTTAACAGCGGGATGATAGAAAAGGGCGGACGGTCCATACGGAGGCGGTGCGGAGGCGCCTCATGCTCTTGAGAGGTCTGGCGTGTAGCATGGAAACGGAGTTCGCGGTGTACTTTATTATTTCTGACTGGCTTTGCGTTATACCCCCATGGAGCCGGCTTTTGTCAGGAGGACCGGAACCTGTAGAGGATGAGTGCTGAATGACAGACAACGCTACGCTAGCTCCGTACTGCCGAACATATTCATGAAATGAATTTCCTTCGCACCAACCGGCTCTTTCTGATAGTGGCCTGGGAGTCTCGGCCGCCATCCCCGTGATTCGCTGGCGCCCCGTCACCACCGCACGCAACCATGCGCCCGTACAACACGGGGGAGCATGCCAAGGGCCCCCCCCCCCGGGGTGGCGGCGACGGTAGTCCAAAACCGGCGCAGTGGCCGTCGGGCGGTTCCCGGGCAGGGAGTGGTTGAAAGAACCTCCCGGTTTCTATAGCGAGCGGGGATTACGCCGCAGTCCTTCGCCTATGGGAGTACTTCCCGTCGGGTTTACCAGCCGCATGGACGGATGGATCCGCGCATACGTATGGACGTATACCTACGCGTTAACTAAGCGATTGCTTACCCAGGCGTGCTTGTCTAGCCGGTTACCAACCAATAGATACGGGAACTCCGTCGTCCGCTTCTTCCGCATGCGCGGGCGGGTGGATGGATGGATGTGTGGATGGATTGATACGTAGACAGACGGGTTGGTAGGTAGGCGGGTGGACAGGCAAGAATGACTAACTACGTACATGCCTTGAGGCTGAGCTTTCGTCTTATATCGGTCGGGATGGCCGGCCGGCCGGCCGGCCGTGGCTCGCCGCGGGATTGACTCGCCGGGACCGGTGGTTGGTCGCAATAGGGTGTAAGCCTACCTGGGGAGGCAGCGGCCACCGGTTTGTAGACAGCTGTATGTGACACGAGCGTATACCGAGGCTGCGACCGCAATGAGCCATCCCGCGTCTGTATTGACGGTTCGAGCCGTCTGGTGGAATTGTTCGTGATACTATACGGGGGACGCGGTCCGCTCCCGGCAGATGTCGGGGTCTACCACTTGCTGATATACTAGCTTATTACGAAAGGGGTCGAGCTTATCACCATCTGGAGTTCGCTCATTTACTAGAAGAAGTCACCACATGATCCCGCGCTCTTAGGTGCGAGTTCACTTCATCGTATAGGATGGGGTAAGTAGGAGTAGAACGTAGGCCCCCCTTTGCTATATTGTTGATTGCCCCTTATCGTCATCAGGTGGGCGTTTCAGGTTTGGGGAAGGCTCGAGACTACCGATGCGAGGGAGACCACTTGCGAGGGGGGTGCAAAGATACTCTGGGTGCGCACCGCCTCCGCAGTGCTGAATCCGAAGGGATATCGCCATGATTGATGGCTTCGAGGGTGGTGTAAGTAGTCTGGCCTTCCGTTCGCGTATGAACTTCTGTCGCTTGTTGCCATATCCCCCAACCCAGCACCGCAAGCCTCACGATCACGCGCTTCCCGCAATGTATCCAGACCCAGGAGCAAGTCGGGATGTCTTGGCACCGCAACCCCGGGTCCCCTCGAAATAGAGATAGCCTTGATAAGCGGTCGTTCACGCGCATACCGGACGAGCGGGACAACTCGAGCCAGATCATCAGATTGCCTTGACCAAGAACCGTGCCTACCGCTAAAAAGATCATGTATAACTGTCGTGCAAATTGCGGCCCCGCTTATTTTTACGCCCTCTTGCTCTTGCTCTTGCTCTTAGTTCCCTCGTCCTTCTGCTTCAGCGCCGGCAGCGAGAAGGCCTCGCTGGCGCCGCCGGCCATCCGCTTCCAGCGCCAGAGGTCGGCGTTGTCCTGGTCCCACGTGAGAACGCCCACCCACGGCTGCACGTTGTAGTGCACCCGCAGCGTCACCTCGTCCGCCTCGGCAATTCGGCCAGAAGGGTGCGTGATCTGGTACTTGGGCTTCTGGTTCTTGAGCGAGAGTATACCCCTGTGCACGCGAGACGTAAGTCAGCCGGACTGGAACTCCCCTCATGATAACAATACCCGGACGGGAAGCGCAACCGGTCATTGTAGTATAGCAGCAGCAGTAGGATAAGACGTGTAAACATATTATAGTGTAGAAGTTTGGGCTTGCTTTTTTTTTTTTTTTTTTTTTTTTTTTTTTTTTTTTTTGGCTTACCTGCTCGGGTCAATGGTCTTCCCCGCGGCGCTCTTGCGCAGCTTCTTCAGCGATGCCGGGCCCAGGTTGCTGAGGTGGTCGGCGCTCGGGCTCGTGATGATGCTGTCCCAGATGACGGCCTCGTTCGTCTGGTTCGCGCTTTTCTGATCCGGCCACTCAGCCGTCACGTAGACGAAGAGCTGCTTGGTGTTCCACGTGAACAGCGACGAGAGGTCCGCATCGAGCGAGAACTTGATGATGGCGTACTCCTCCTTCTTGGTGCTGTAGTAGTGCGGCCGGCCCTTGACTCTGTTGTTTCGTACGAGCATGTCAGTTCTCTTCAAGAAGGCACGCGCGCACGAGAGCTGGCGACATCATGCGTAGGTAGTTGGTTGGTGCACTACGTACACTTGCACATTGGTCGGCTTGATGACGGCGCTGGGTGTTCGGGGCGCCAGGAAGTCGGAGGCTGCGATGATGGCCCCGACTACGAAGGCGACCGTCGTGAAGAAGCCGAAGACGTTCTGTAACCGCGTAAGGGAGTTGTACATCTTGGTGGATAGGCGGCGCGGGCAACCGAGGGGACGAAGCAGTGATAGTCGGGATTTCCAATCTATTGATTTTCTTAAATCGATGTCCGACCATGTGCTTGAATGAACTCCGGTTACTCCACGTTCGCCTCAAGGTGAATGGTTTCGTATTAACGTCATGAAGGATAGAGGAATGTTGGTAGGAGTAATAAGAGTGAGGCCACGTTTGGTAAGACGAGGCTCTGCTTATCGGGCTCTCCTTATCGGTTTTGAGTTTGAGGCTCTCTTGGCACCACTTCAGAGCCATCCTAGGTTACTGCCGCTAGTTAGAGAACTAAATGACGATCAACGTCGTCAAGGCCACTAACATTTTTCCACGTTAATTTTTACCGTAGCAAATGGGCTAAAACTATGTAGTTATAGTGTTAAAAAAAGCAAATAATTCTGTCCTCAGGCGAAGGCGTGACAATTGCAGTACACACCCCACCATAACCGCTCTTCCGCCTGGTTACCCCTTAACCACCATCCCTTATCCGCAGCCACCACCTGCTTCCTACTGTCCTGAGACGAAGAGGTAGCTTAATGCATGTCCACCTAGGAAATACCATTGTCATGATGGGCCATTTGATTCGTCCATCATGTTGAATTAAGCATCCCTCTTAGTCTCTGCTACCTGCCTAGATGCCTACGATGCGTTATTAATACACCCCTTAGACAATTACCACATGTAGGTAGGCCAACCACAGAGGGGCTAGGAGTCAAGGATGGTGAGGAGTAGAGGGCAGTATATTCGCATGAAGTACTACCCGTTCTCCCCTAGACACGATCTTGTCTAGCAAAGCAAACCTCAAGAGAAGCGAGGATATCCATGCGGTGGACTTCTGTCTAAGCTATGCTCGAGGTAAGGACATCTTCGCTTATAGCCCTTGCATCTTGACACAGCTCCAACCGTACTAGGAGTAGAGAGTGTACGGCTTAGGGCTAGGGCACTTTGGATAGACTAAATGCCCACGACTCTTCCACGCAAAGGTAAGTCCATGAAGTGATGAATTCATCGAGTTATACACGGGCCACTCTATGTACAGTACCCAATCGGTAGATTACACAGGTAGGTATTCCCTTTGAAAAGAGACACCTTGACGACGCATTTGTGATCGTGCCATAGGCGGCCACCAAATCCAGCGCTGTGCAGCAAAGATCATTATGCAGCCGCCAAACCTCTAATATTGTTCATCCCTATTATACACATTTTGGCGCTGCCCTCGACTCGCTCCAGGGCCAATAGCCCACAGCCTGGTGGGACCACTAGCGCCAACTCGTGGCCAATGTCGTCCAAGCCCGGCCAAGTCTATCATCATGAGATGGAAGGTGGAATTTCCGCAATTAACGGCGTATCTGCGGAAACTGAGAGTAGGTGTAGTAAGACAAGGCATAAAAGTGACCGAGCCTTTAGAGTCCGCCGGTCCCGAGGATGCCAGCACCGACTGGACGAGGCCGATGGCCGAACAGCTCGATGCAGGCTAACCAAGGTTGCATGCCGAAACTTGGTAAGAGAGGAGCTTGTCTGCTAAGCAGATATTCATCCATGATGATTTAAGGGACTATCCTAAGGGTCCTCAGAAGGGGATATTAGGAGAAGCCTGAGCACCAAGGGCGTCTTGCTGCTCTTGCAGCTCTTCACCACCGGCCTCTATGGTAATTCCAAGGCCGACCTTGGCAGATTGCTACGCACGAAGTCAGACACGCGAACGGGCACAGACCACTAATTAGGGAGGTAACTCACGGTGTAGTGATCAACGTCAGCACAGAAGGACATCGTTACAGGTGGCGCCACTCGCTTCTCAAGGAGACAGGCCAGTTTGCCCTTGGTGTCGACTTGGGCCCGGAATGTCGACATGCGGAAGTCATATTTCACACCGACCGCGGTGACGCCTTCCTTTTGTAATCCTACCATGCCAGGTGCGACCTGCAGAGTCATATCGACACCGGCTTGCACCTTGTCCGATAGTCGTCGCCAGTAGGTGGCATTCAGAGCACCCTGAGCATGCAGCTGAGCAGTCGCAATCCAATCATCGGCCTTGTATCTTGCGGCGTAGGACATGGCGGACTCGGGGGGTTGGCTTAACGCGGCACGTTGCCAGACAGCCTCGACGCCAAGAGCGAGTCTTCGAGTCACCGACTGGAGATGACTGAGGATATAGATACCGGTAAAGCCGCCCTCGATATAGGAGGGGTTCAGCATCTTAAGAGAAGACGTGAAATCATTACCGGTGTATTCGTGCTCGATAGACGCCATATCCTGAGCGCCTATTTGGAACTGGGACTTGGTGACGAGCGAAGGGCTCCATCGGTAATTGAATCGCGTGGATAGCATGCCATCATTGTCCATGCTTCCCTGCAAGAACACCTATGTTGCGATAGACCTATGAGTACGATGACGGGATTGGAGAGCTCGCAGGCCTGTATAACCTACATTGTTGGTACCATAGAGGCCGGCGAAAGCATAAGGCTTCATCTGCTCGCCCAGAGCGAACTGGTGCGAGACCTGGAATAAAGGGGAGAGGCTGACAGCCTTCGTGAGATCGGCCCTCAAGCCGGTGTGCATGTAGTTGGTTAGGGAAACCTCTCGTTGGACTTCCTTACTAATAGACTCGATGCTGCCGGGATTGGAAAGGCCGAGCTGAGCTCGCCGGTCGGAAAAGGACCGGAATGCATCTGCGACAGCATTGGATATGGGGTTCGAGGTTAGGAAGCCTAGCGGCGCATCAAAGCTAGAAGACATTGTGGCAGATGGGGGGGGAGTGGTGATAATGGGCGCAACGAGGCCGATGACGTGAGGGCAGGCGAACGTAAAGACCAGCGACTCGGTAGCAGGCGAAGATTCGGATGAAAGATACCGGTCCTTCAATTATGATATAAAAAAAATTCGGCGACTAAGTTACTCACAGAGGAGGCCTGATTCCCTTATGGTGAGGGTGCCAAATTCGACGTCTCGCGTGACAAATGGACAAGTCAAACCTCATAGGCGTCGTTGAAAAAAATCAAAATTTCTCTACGTAGAGTCTATGTACTAGGTAGGTAATAGTTTACAAGGTACCGCCTCTACCCAAATTCGAGCTTGGCTGTACAAAGCTACTTACCATCCAAGTCCTTCAATCCAATGTTCCTTGTCCTTGCTGCAGTGGCTTTTTTACCGTGGGGTCCGACGGATTCCCACATGAGTTGATTTTGTTGATCCGTGCGGCTAGCCTCGCTATCTCGGTAGCCCAACTGAGCAGCCTGAGCAGTTACCTATGCGTCAGTGAAAGGCTTATCGATATGTTATCTACGTGGGGGGTTGTCTGGCAAAATTCCCCAGGCTCCGTATACCTCCATCAGCCTGCGGGGCCCAAGGTTTGCAAACATTTGAGGGCTCATCATTGGCATGTATGTCCTGGCGTTATTTCGATAAGGGTCAATTATTGGATATAGGTACGGAGGTTGAGGCACATTTCTGCTGTGTCTTTGCATGCGTTTACTGTAGTTCTTATAAAAACAACTCTTATTATTACTGGAAGGTCAGCTACTTAAATATCGAAATCCGCATAAACGTTTTCATTTGTTGAAGGCGTTCATTACCCCTTGACCAATATCATATGAATCCTTAGGCCAGCTGATTCTAACTGACAGGATAGCTTCGGCTTTGAGTGCATTATTCATTCTTAAAAGTTCGCAATTTGACTTGGTTGGATGTGACTTATTAATGAAAACTTAATTTGAATAGATAATCCCGAACGCTAGAAATCTATGGCTCGCTGCTCCCCTAACCCACGAATGTCCTATTGCGTGCCATCCTACCTCCGATCATTGCCCAGACCAAGAACTATATACGAACCTATCCTACGTTAGTTATATCCAATCAGTTTGACCATATATATATATTATACATATATATTATATCGTGAGTAAGTGCTGTCAATACCATACACTTGTGCATGTGTTACATCTTTTCAACAATCTGACTGCACCTTCACTTGAACAAAGCTGCTGACATGCCAAGGTAGATAGTCTCCCACGCTTTTTGGAGGACTGCATTTCCCACATAACTGTCCTTGCCGACTTGAATCATTTGCGGCGGGTTATAGAGGACTCTCTTGGTCTGCTCCCTGAATCGCCTTGCTTCAGCGAGGCTATTGCCCAACGTTTGGGTTGGCCTGGCTAACCCCGGACAGCCTCCCATCATCTAGTTGTGACCTTCCGAACTCAAATAAAGAGCGCCGTCTGCCTCCTTGTGTTCTAGGTGCACTAGCCCAAAGCGACTGCGCGCTCATCTTCGCTACTACTTTCGTGGTTATTCCAGCCTTCTTGGAATCTGGGTCTGGTTAAGACTCCTAGCTTGATTCGTACCATACTTTCCATACTCGGTGGTGGATACCATATAGTGTACTGTCGAATTTCCTGCAGGCTGCTCTTTCGCTCTGTTTGCTCGGTCTAAAGTTCAAAAGAAAGCGCAACCAAAACAAGCCTTTGGTCACCATGGATACGTTACTGTAAGTGAGACATTCTTCCTCGAATCCGTCTCGCCTGTTCGGTGCCTGTATTAGATAGGAGACCTGATTTGTGTCACTGGTTTTGTTGTTCAAGCATCCATCTGCCCCTTTAACGCCTCCATATGTTTATGTTTGACTCCGAACTTTCAACCGGACCTACGAGGAGGTGACCGGTCAACTTTAGAATCCCGGAGTGTTTGGTGTTTTGGTATTTCAGCCCGGTCCATTTTCTAGCTCGAAACCATGCAACGGCAAATACACATGGGCGATCTCCCCCACGATGAGGATCCGGACATGGGCGCTATCGGTCACGATGGGAGTCTTGATACTGACAATCCCAGTACCGCCGAGATCGCTGCGAATTCGCCCAGGTACCGGCGGAAGAGCAGCACTTTCATCGATGGCATCCACGATGTTTCTGAAGATGCGTATATGGCACCCGCCCAGTTGTATAGTACCATGTCGGGAAGACTCTTCCATTCTGGTCGTATTGCGATCGTGATGGTCGGTCTACCTGCTCGAGGCAAAACGTGAGCTTCCCTGCGAGACGCCTGCATTCTTAATACCTGCTAAATAATCCAAAGTCACATCTCTGTCTCGATGGCTAGATACTTGCAGTGGTAAGTTGACGTGTTCACTTCGGACCTACGAGCCTGTTCTAACTGATTCCAAGGCTAGGAGTAAAAACTCGTATATTCCACCTCGGGGACTATCGACGTGCCACTGTTGGTGGTGGGGGCGAGGTACCAGAAGACTACTTCTACCCTAACGCTTCTCCCGCGTCTGTCATGTTGCGGCAGAAGATACTAAAGAAGTGCCGCGAGGATATATATGCGTGGCTCAATCACGAGAATGGCCAAGTGGCGATATATGACGCGGTTAACCCTACCGCCAGCGGCAGACGTTCGCTCGCCAAGGAGTTCGCCAAACATGATGTCCAGGTGTGCTGCCTTTGCACCGTTGCGCGATCATCGTGGGCTGCTAACTGGTTGATAGACGCTGTTCCTTGAGTCGTACGTCGACGACGAGAAGCTTCTACGAGAAAACGCACGTAATGTCAAGATCGGCTCTCCAGATGTACGATGATGCTCCTCTTAAATTCCAGCGTATAACTAACTCCATTAGTTTGCCGACATGGATCCAGACGAGGCAGCTAGGTTGTACCTTAAGCGCATAGAACGGAAAATCCCAGTGTTCGAGACCATGAACGAAAAAGAACTTAACTACATCAAGATGATCAACGCAGGAGAGAAGTTGTTTTACAACAACATCTCTTTCAACTATCTGTCGCACCGCATCGTTTTCTACCTGACCAACACCCACATCAAGTCCCGAGCCACCTTCTTCGTCCGCGCCGGCACTGCGACAGACGAGGAGAGTTACAAAGCGGACGCCCCCCTGTCTGAGGCAGGATGGAGTTATGCTAAACAGATGGCCGACACTCTGACCAAGCACCGCGAACAAGAACGCGCCGAGTTGATCGCTCGGGGAGGTCCCGACATCCCGTTACGCCCACTTACCATATGGTGTTCCACACGGCTACGTACTCGGCAGACGGCTGATGCATTCGAGGACTACGGGTACAAAGTTCGGCAGCGCAGTGAGATGTCGCAGATCAACCCGGGTGTGTGTGAGAAGCTCAGCGAACGCGCGATTCGTCGGCTATACCCTGAAGAGGTCGAGAAGCACGAGTTAGACCCGTATCATCACCGTTACCCGCGGGCCGAATCCTACCATGATCTAGCCGTGCGCCTGGAGCCAATCATTCTCGAATTGGAGCGTGAGCAGAACGACCTACTGATCATCGCGCACGAGAGCGTGTTGCGGGTGCTATATGCCTATCTGATGCACGTGGGCACCATGGAGATCCCGAAGCTAAAGTTCCCGCGCAACGAGATCATCGAGATCATTCCGGCCGCCTACCAGAACGAGGCCAAGCGCATCCATATCCCCGGTCTCGACCCGCGGATGGTGCCCGGCTCGCCCGAGGATATCCGGATCCCCGTCCCCGGCAGCGGAAGCGAAACCCCCTCCTTTCCCGGAGGCGGACTCAGCCCCCCCGCGGAACCTGTGATTGTAGTCGATAAGCCGCCTGAGAGGGTCGTCAATACCTCGGCCGACGCCGTGAAGGACAAGTTAGGAGATGAGGACTAGACGAGGTCTATGGCGTAGAAGTGGGCTACTATAGAAAATGGTAGAATTATTGCGAGTCCGTTAAACATAGAACTAGATTCGTTTGAAGAGGTAGGAAGACTATATCTATATGCATTGCTCTATGGGAGTGACGCGGCGTAGTTGTTGATTCTTGAATAGGCAACTTCCGAGCCGGATCCCGACATGTCTCTCTCGCTGTGTGCTATGTTATAGCTTCAACCAACTAGATCGGATTCAAGTGCTTTTACGGTACGGTACAGGTTTTCTTTGGACAAGCAATCATTTGACAGTCATTACTATCCCCAGCTGTTAAGCGAATTATATAAGACGTGATTGAATTAATCGTATCACACTGCCTGCATTACGTGTATAAGTAAGTACCTAACGTTAGGTAGTTAGAGTTAAAGCTATCGAGTGACAGATGACGTCTTCACGGCATCATTCCCAAATGAAAGTCGAGAAGGTGAGATGCATGTGGGAGCTGACCTTCGTCATAACGTCGAAGTGATCTTCCTCGGCTCTACTATTTACTCCCCTTCCCTATGAGATCCCAACCACACCTAACTCCAAACACCTACACATAGTAGACTGGGGCATTCCATTAGCAAGCATTCCTGTACCCTTCTTGAACAAGTCGCATACTCTTGTTCTTCTTCCCGCAAGCTCACGTGGGGGGTATGAATACACCTATTATTCACTTACCTAGTAACTACTCACCTGCGTATTTATTAACCCATCTACCTAATAACTACGGCGCACGACACAGCAGCAATGGCGAGCCAAGAGGCGCCCAACTCCCCACCGCCATCCTACCAGGAAGCCACGGGAGACGGCGGAACAACAAGACAGTCTGCAACCGCGCCCTCGTCGTCATCTTCGCGAAACAACCGCCGGCAGCCCCGCTTCAGATCCGGAGAGCGTAACGGCATCCCGCCGGACCGCCGCCGGAGCATCGAGGACGAGTGCCGCCCGCTGCCCGAGGGCTGGGTGCGCCGTTTCGACCCGGACACGCAGCACCAGTTCTTCGTGGACACGCGCGCCGACCCGCCGCGCTCCATCTGGACCCACCCCCTCGACGACCGGGACTACCTCGCCTCGCTGTCCCCCGCCGAGCGCGCGCGCGCCGAGGAGGAGGACGGCCGCTGGTTCCAGCACCACTTCGGCGGGGAGAGCGACGACGAGGGCGGTGGCGGCGGCATCAAGAGGAGGTTCACCGGCGACGACATCGTGGCCGAGACCACGGACTCCGACTCCGACTCCGACGGCCACCACCATCAGCAACGGCAGCAGGGAGCAGCGGGGGCGTCATCTAGCGCGAAGCCGACGGCGCGGGCGAAGAGCGAGGGGGGCTTCGGCCGCAGACTGAAAGACAAGCTCACGGGGACGACGCACGAGCAGCGGGAGGCGGCGCGGAGGAAGCGCGAGGAGGAGGAGCGCGAGCTGTACCGGCAGCATATGGCCTTCCGCCGCGGACTTTTGGCGGCGGTACGTCTATATTATGATGCCCCCGTCCCTAGTTCCCTTCCCCATTCTAACGCACCCAGATCCGCGACGACCGCCCCCAGCTCCTGGGACACGACACCTCGGGGCGCCCCGTGTACCTCGAGCCACCCGGGTCCAGCTACGCCGGCGTCTCGGGCATCACGAGGCTGAGCCCGCGCGTGACCGAGGTCCACTACCGCCCGGGCGCCGGTCCGCTGCCGGATGCGCTGGCGCGCGGCGCCCGGTTCGTGCGGCCTGAGGGCTACGCCGGTTCCGGCCTCGCTCCCGGTCTTTCGGCGGGCGGCATGATGTACCCTGGCGGGGCTACTCGGTACTACGGCCGACCCATGGGTCCGTACGCGCGGCCGTACGGCATGGGCTACGGTGGAGGGATGGGATTACCTTTTGTGAGTATCTTCCTTCCCCCCAACCTCGCACCTGTTCGTATTTTTTGGTTGCTGCTTAGTTGCATCGATATAATTCCCCTGTTGTATGCGTGGGGTGGGGCCCCACATTAAGGAGGTAAGCCAGCGTTGGGGCCGGCTGTCTTCGAACTTTGTTCCATGACCTCGAAAGAGAGCGTCTGGGCCGGGAAGTTACTAACTGTGGGGATTCGATATAGATGGCACCGCTCTTTGGCGGCATGATCCTAGGTGGCTTAATGTTCTGAGAAAGGAGGGACGCGGCGAGACAGCGCAGATAGATTGAACACGACACTATCCCGTATCATAGTAATAAACGAATGGATCGTCAGGCTCGCCGTGCTCGGAAAATGCATGATTCTTGGTATTGCCGCTGTTCATCATATGCTCCATTGTACATTACATATTGTCCCAAACCGGGTACTCCGTGTTTATGCAACCGTACCGAAGTCAATTAATCAATCACCCTCCTGCGCCTGATGATAGCCAACCGTGGGGGCCTCGTACGGCTCCGAAATCAACGAGGACTCGCTCGATTGAGACAGCCTCCTGTACCGCCGCCGCCGCCGCCGGTGCCTACTCCCTCTGGGTATCTTGTTCCCTTTTGATGTACCAACCCTAGAACCCCAATAGAAACTAATCCAGGAACAGAAGCAGCAATACTATTGCACGATGCATTCCCGCTCCGGCAGGCCCCTGCCGCCGTCCTTCCCCTCCCCCCTGTTCTTGAACTTCCCGCGTTTACCGTGGCTCGTTGTCGCCGTCGTCGTGACCTCCTTCTCCTTCTCGACGGACCCCGTGGGGCCGATGACCTCGTAGTCGTCGTCCGTGTCCACGTTGGTCGAGTCCCGGGACTCGGCCCGCAGCGGCTCCTTGCTCGTCTTCACGAGACCGCCCAGTCTCGACATCGTCAGGCTGATGCGGCCCTCCCCTCCCTGGCTCTGCGGCCGGCTTTTGTTGCCGTTCCTGAATTTGGAGGCGGCACGACTCAACCTCTGCGCCGTGGACTCTTCTCCTGCCGGCAATAGGGCCGGTGAATTGTTGGGGCTGGTCTCGACGAAGGCGGCGCTGTCTCGACGGGATACGCTGAGGAACCCATCCTCGTCTGCGAAGCTGCGCCTCGATGGCAGTTCCAGCTCCGACGAGAAACGAACGCTGGCATTGGTTGACGCCAACGTGCTCAGGTTCTCAAAGGTGCTACTAGCTTGCCGAGACACTGATGGCCGATCCTGGCTGTATCCTGACGCTTCGGAAAATGTGACGTTTAGAGTCGTATCATCATACGATGGCGGTTTCGTCTCTGAGCCATCAGCTGAACTAGCAGCTACTTCGATAACTGGGACGATCTGGTAGAAAAGTAAGTAGGGCATCTCCTCCCTCAGAGATTTCTTGATATCGTCAACTGGCGCCACGCGTTGATCTATCTCGAGATCATCGAACTTGACCCACTGCGCTTCTTCGTAGTCTGGTGGAGGGTCGCTGTCGTGCCGTCGGTTGTCGGTCAGCAACTTGGGGGCCACTCGACAGAACGCGATATAATGGCCCGAGTGTAGAGACTCTCCCCGGTGGCAGACGACAGACTGCAGCACAAGTTTATATTCTGCGCTGAGCTCGTTTTCTTCTGCCTGTCGTTCATCCGCGATGAAGTGTGGGAGCCTTAGACTATCAGGTATGTCGATGAACGTATTCTGACGCTTAGCGTTGCCATATTCATCTACCATGTAGCGTTTGAGGCAGATACCGACCACCGGTCGCTGGCTAAAATGGCGTGCCACTTCCAAATTGCTCTGCGGTTCCTTGTTTGCCGGCGAATGCCACGCTATAACGGCCGTAAGCTACAGATAACAGAACGTACGGTAGTAAAATAGAGAAACTCACGTATCAACTTGAAGAATTGCCAGGCGGGGATGGTTACGGCTTTGACGACCGAAGCTCGTTTTTTGGTCCTTTGGAAGAGACTGGCAGTGTCTGACTCCGTGGGCTTGCCTCGCTCGTCTAGTACTACTCGCTGGATAATGCTTTCTGTCCGGGCTCGATGTGGTCGCATAGCGGCCTGTGAACTAGTCCCTTGGGCATCGGACGCCATTGTCCACCTTCTCTCAAGTTGTGGTAGTTCTGGATTCTCGTCCGGCTGTGGTGGTATATTTTCTTGATCGTTCTTCCCGCCATCACATCTCATCGTCGTTGTGGGGGTCGTCGGTGTATCGACAGGCAACGGGGATGACACTATATCGGGTCGGTCCCCTGTTTTCTTCTCGTCCAGACTGTCTCTTAACACGTCAACCCGAGAGTTGAAATATTCTTCTAGGCAGTCTTCCAATTTCACCCCTTTCCCTTCCGTATCAGTGGGTACTCCTAGGTTCAAGAGCCTCTCGTACACGACCTTGTGGTCTGCGTCGTCCTTTTTGCCGTGATGAAACAAATCGACTTTAAGGGTAAGGAGAGGAAGTTGCAAAGTCTCCGTGATGAATGCGAAAGCTTCTGAAGTATCCTGCTGTTCCAGTTCCTGTGCCTCTTTCCATCCGCAGGCGGCTAAGGAGTCTTGAATATACTGGGTCTGGGAATTCAACGTTAGCCTCTCCGAAGAAGCGCAGAGTGGTTATGGATGTGAATTATTTACCATGTCGGTCTCGATCAACTTTCCGCTCCTCAACATGTTTACCCAGAGTCGCAACAACGCAGCTAGCCTTCTAGGCGCTTCATCCAGAGATTCGTCCTTTAACATGCACTCGAAGGACTCGAGCTTGGCGAACATGGCGAATAGTAAAGCGTCTAGGTAGCATGTCACGGCGCCTCGATTTTCCGCACCAAGCATGCGTATATTTGGATCGTAAGGGAGGAGAGTCCCTGCGAAGGACTTTTGTTGTATTATAAGCAGTTCAATGGCTTTGTCGATGTCGCCGGCCGCATATTTAGTATTGAGAACATATTGTATATGCTCGTCCCTTAGGTTTATGAGTTCCAAGCCGGCAGCTCTGCGTTTGATCTCGGCGATCTATTAGAGTTAGCGTACTTCTCATATCAAT
The DNA here is from genome assembly GCA_004155055.1 of Monosporascus sp. CRB-8-3. Lineage (NCBI taxonomy): Eukaryota > Fungi > Ascomycota > Sordariomycetes > Xylariales > Monosporascus > Monosporascus sp. CRB-8-3. The sequence goes on from QJNZ01000728.1 coordinate 23,034, forward strand.
TCGTGGGAACCGGGATGTGCGGCCCTCAAGATGCTGGGTCTTCCCGTCGCTACTATTCTTAACTAACGACCATGGGGTGTGCAAATGGAGAATGTTGGGACGAACCGCCTGAGCTTCCTTCTCATGTTTCGTCTCCCCGTTGGCAGCGCGCCTCGCCCCATCGAATCTGAATAGACCGAAGAAGGTCTCGGCGGACAAAGGTCGATGCTTTTCGGTGGCGCGAGAGTTAGATTAGTCCCAGAGCAGGGAGAGGAACAGCAAGGCTATACTCTTACCTTGTGAGTGGTACCGTCCGAGGACCTGTACTGATGGTTGCCGTTCTTGTCGCGACGACTCAGGAACTTCTTAGGCAGCCCTCCGCGTTTCATCGTCCAAGTTGACTGACCGATCTGGGTATAGATGCAAAGTACGTTTCGTCTCGGTCTTTCTTGTAGGGGGCGCCGTAAGGACGCTGGAAGGAAGTGACCTCGAAGAATCGCAATCTCCGGGGTAACTGGTGTTAAGGGTTGGGGATGCTATAATGGATAGTGGCTTGCATGATCTTTAGGTTGATATGCACAACCTAGAACGCTGCGACGACGAATGGTGAGACACGGGATTGTCGAAAGTCCAAACTCAAAAGGCGCAGCAGTGATTGCCGTAACTAGTAATAACCCAATAGTCAACCCCAAGTAAGAATGGTGATGGTTACAAATCTATTTGCAGACTATCTTCGTCCGGGTTCTGGGAAACAAACAGCTTGGCAATCATAGTGGATTGGATGAATGGTTGAATGATGAACGAGGGGTCCGATAACTGATGGACAGTAAGTGGTGTAACGGTAGGTGGGCTGGTACGCCGCTAGGTGTATACAAGGCAACGCTACTGCTAACCACCCCACCACCAGCCCACCATATTGCTGATCTTGGCCGCTGATCCACTCACTAGGTATCTCGTAACTAAGCCTCTAAAGTACTGTCGATACCTAGATACATCCGTAGCCTGTATACATATCCGCTAGACGGCCACAAGGCGTCAGTACCAACAATTTTAGGTCACTGCTAGCCCGCGCGTTGCCCAAAAAACGGAGAATGTTGGCCACTAAGAGCCCTAAAGGGCTAAAGGTATTGTATTAGAGGAAGCCGATTGGGCCAGATTAAACGAATACAAATGAGGCTTGGCGTAACTACAAAAACCTGTTGTGATGACGCCTTTAGGCCGTCTATCGGATAGTATTGCCTGGCCTCTCTAAGGAACGGGTTGCTGTTGCGAGGCCGCCAAAAGATCGAGATATTTCGGTGCCTTCAATGTACGTATTTAGAAAACGTCTCATGCCCGTCAGCCTTATCATCTGACTTTTAGCCATATGTCGATACTATAGTATATTGTACTCCTCCCTCTTCTCGCGTAACCAGAGGCTACCTAGGTATGTAGCCAATAGACTCCTACGTCGATGTCCCCTTTGGAGGTTATGACAAGTGTTGCCTATGCTTGCCAAAGCACCTACCTTAAGGCAGCTCGTCACATATATGAAGGGATTGTCTGAGTATTCGAGTGCAAGTAGGCCGGGTCAGCAGATGCAGTCGACCATTGGCACAACTGATGAACCTGCCAGGTTGAAACTTCCTAGATGAATACTATCGTAGAGTGGCGAACTCCATAGCCAAAGATGCTAACTTTCTCCTGCTTGCCAACCTTATGTATGATGTATGACGACTCGTGATACCTTAAGGTCCTCGGGTACTTCCAAAGTCCGCTGTATCGCTCAGTGTTAGGAAATACATGTAGGACTGACTTGAACGAGGCTTTGTAGTAATGTCAACATGCTGGATTATTGTACCCCTTCACTGCAGGCTGCCGTAAAATCCACAGTTGTGCCGCATTACCCGTTGCCCCAACCGTGGTTGCTCTCCTTTCGAGGCAAACGAAAATTAGGCATACGTTTCGCAACCGAGTATCGGTAACTGGACTTTTGATACTGAGGCATCCTCCGTAATTTTGCTAAGAAGTGGATAGGTACCTGGATATGCTTGGTGTGATGGATGTGCCCCTCGATTGGACCGAAATCTTGCAGCCTCGAGAGAGAAGCAGATCGATGCGGGTGGCGTCGGAAAGCATACGATCGTGGCTTAAGGTCACAAGATTGGAAGATGGGCGCGGGCAGGTAGCCGTGGGGTGACATTCGGGCGCTAGTTCTTATAGGAGTCTGGCAGGGGATCAAGAACCAGCCATTAGGTTCGTTTGGTAAGCGCGAAACGGCACGACCACAAGCTGGGATGAGGGTCCTTGGATCATTACCTAATAATATGTGCGTGTACTTTGGGTACCTGTGCGGGCTGAGATTAGATAAGGAAATCGGCGGAGGGAATTACACAAATGCCGACCATGAAAATTCCCAGCAAGGGTACCTCCTCCAATATGATAGGTTCGGCGCGCGAACGCCCGTGAAGGGATAAGAATCGCGGTCTGCAGCTGCTGGAATTGGTTTCGAGCGCTTCCTAGCTTTTCGCAATGGCATCTTTGCGAGAAGTTCCCCGGGCCGGACGCCAATTATTCAACACGGCATCGCACTGGAGGCCGTGCCCCTCCGGCTTCCGAAGATGCGCCTCAACGGAAGCGGCCCCTGCTGTACCCGACATCGAGACGGAATCGGGTCTCACGGGCCCTATCGTCACGAGGGAGGATGTCCCCGTCGTCGACCCCCGGAAGCGAGCAAGTCGGAGAAAGCAGGAGCTTCCTCACGAAAGGTGAAGAGAAGACAAGACTCGCCGGCGTCGCTATAGCAGTGGCATGACTAACATCACCACTACAGATACCGATACCACCCCCCGAAGTACGACAGAGGACCTCTACATCCGGTTCAACCCCCGCCGTCATCGGACCCCGTAGCGCGTAACTTTGTGCCTGGGCCCTTCAACCTTCCCCGACTCAAGCAGACATACCACTCGATGATCGCGCCCGACCTCATGACTCTCACCTACCAGCACACACCCCCCGGAACGCCCGACAAGCCGGAACGGGTACGGTTAAGAGAATGGGACGACTCTTCGCCGTATATGAAGAACCGGCCGAAGCGCGGTCCCCGAGGTCACGACGTCCTCTTCCCCATGGAGCCGGAGATCACCTGGCGCAACATCCCGGAGATCCGAGCCGTGCATCTATCGGTGTTCACTCCGCAGGCGAAGAAGAACCCGGATCATCTCATCGTCGCGAGGTCCGTGCTGCAAAGCATCACGGGGGTCCGGCCGGTGGTTACGAAGTCCCATAAGAGTGTTGCCCAGTGGGCCGTCGTGAAGGGCGATCGGACCGGCGTCAAGGTCTCCGTTCACGGGGACCAGGCGTACGAGTTCATAGACAAGGTGGTTCAGCTGGTGTTCCCCAAGATCAAGGAGTGGAAGGGCATCGAGGGTGAGTAGATCTACACCCCCGTACTGGTTTCGGTGCTCATGAGGAATCTAGGAACAACGGGAGACGGCACTGGAAACATTGGCTGGGGTTTTCAGCCTCAGGATGTCATGCACTTCCCCGAGGTCGAGGCCAACTACTCGGTGAGTTCTCCTGAAGGCTACGCGACCAAGTATCACGTTGCTGACGAGTTCCATAGCTGTACCCATCTAAGATGATACCCGGTTGCCGCATTATCCTCGAAACGACGGCAAAGTCTGATAGACACGCTAGACTCCTGTGTTCGTCGATAGGCATTCCGTTCTACGGGAAATTGGTAGATTAGCGCAAGCACCGCTCGTCCGGGATGAGATATGTACGATCTCTGTCACAGTAGAGTGTAATAGACTTGTACCATACGTGCAATCATGAAAGCCATCCTGCTTGATTCGTCATACGATCGTTGGTATATGGAGAACATGACAAAGCCTTCTTACCAGCCCACCAATTTTCGACCAGAGATGCCCATCCCCCCAACGCCAGTCATGCAACCAGTTGTGTCTAACCCATTCCCCGACCCATACGACTTTTTTACGCCTTCATCACCTTCTCCTTTAGATTGTCTATCACATCGTTGATAGCGTCCATGTCCGTGGCATCGATGTTCTCCACCTGCTCGCCCTTCTTCCGCAGCTCGTTCGTGCAGACGTCCATGGCGGGCTGGTAATTCCTGACGGCGCAACTAAGAGCATAGACGGCCTTCCTCCTAACGTCCTTGTCCTCCTCTTTCCGGGTTTCCGTAGCGATTTCGGCATCCCCATTTACAGCCGCCGCGTCATTACCCCCCTCCTGCTGTTTCTGCCGGCCCTCCTCACCGGCCGGAGCCTCCTCCTCCTCGTCGGCGGGCGCGGGCGCGCGCTCGCCGAGCGCCATGGCGACGAGCCTCTCGACGCCGCCGAGGGCCACGAGGCGCTCCTGGCAAGGAGCGTTGTTCTGCACGGCGGTGGCGACGCACCAGGCGGCCATGAGGCGGACCCTCGCCTCGCCGTGGCCCAACAACCCCAGAAGCGGCGTCCAGAGGCCCAGCTTGGACAGCAGGTTCGCGTTGTCCAGCGACTCGATCAGCTGCTCGAGGTTGTCGAGCGCCGTCAGCCGCGACTCCAGCGTTATCTCCGGGTCCCGCGACGTCGCGTGCGCCACCACCGCCTGCATCAGCTCCGCGTCCGACGGCCCGCCGAAGAGCTGCGCTAGCAGCTCCGGGTCGAGGTTCCGCGACGTCGCTCCCGTCGTCGAGGTCGGCTGTTGCGCTGCTGCGCCGTCGGTGTTGGCCGCTGAGTCGGGCGACGGGTTGGATTGGGGGGTGGTGGAGTTCTCGATGCTCCATTTGAGAAGCTCGTTAAGGCCCTTGTTTTGCGCCATGGTCGCCAATATGTTGGTTGTATTTCTGCTGGTAAGGATGATGTGTCCTAGATGCTTGCCCCTCGCAAGATATTGAGTGGCAGAGAGTTGAGTTCGTATGGTGCGATTTGCTGGCGGTAAACGGAAGTAAGAATTTCTAGATTGAATCTTAGAATTAGATAATCTCTAGCTTGTATTTGAGTTCAACGATAACCACTAATCATTTGGCGACGTTGCGACTTCGAATTCAGTATGTCATCCATCATTTATGAATTCTTAAGAATGACCCTGAATGTTCGCGAAGGTTAACAAGGATAAGAGCGCGATAAGCCTTTTTGGGACTAGCTTTCTATGATGTGCATTCATCGCGGCAGAAAATACTACGGATTCTCTCAGAGGCAGGAACGATATATACTTGTGGTGCTTGGTTTTAAACTTCCTTAATTCACCTTCGAAAACCAAATCCATACTTCAATCTCTATCCGAAGCTGAGGACTGTTAATGGAATTATAAGCCCCTATTTGTCAGCCTTGATCTCGTGTCGAGCTCTGAATGTCATCAAAGGTAATAGGGGAAGCTGCCCCACTACTGCCCCTCATCCCCCGCCTTCATAGCTGAAAGAGAAATTGTCTGGCAAAGGGGGCGGGGCGGTGAGAGCCCACACCCACACCTGCTATATTATAACTACAAGGCGGACAAGATGACAGTGCCCGACGCCTAATATTTGAACGGATAATTATGGCAACGCTACGACTTCATCGGATGTCGGATTTATTGGACATGGCCCGGCTCTAGATGTCAGCAGAGGTGGGTTTTACCAGCAGGTCTTTCACGTGCACCAGACTCTGTACGGACTCGGTCAAATCCGGATACAGCTCCCCCCACCCTTGGTACTGTGTGAAGCATCACGTAACGGGCTTCATATCAGAATCGCAATGAACAAGTCGGAACGGTAGACTCTGGCAGAGTAGCGGATAGATAAATAACTTTGCCCCTGCATACGCAACCCGCGTGCCCGCTCCCCCATTCAGTGGAAGCACCTAAGCAGTCAATACCGCTTGGCATCAAACTCTGACGGTGAAGTATTGTTAAACAGAAACCGTATGGGATACCTACGTGCATGTAATAGCGTTGAAATACGTAATCGTGCATCTTCATCAGCCACAGCCGGACATATCTTGAGCGTTGGTTTCTAGGTCGACAGACATCATTCAGGCTTCGATATTTCCGTGTAAGATGTCGGCTTGGCATGACCTGCTTTCACCCGACAAGACACCAGGCAACTAGTAATAGCTATGTATGCAGTGAGTGATGCAGTCGTTTAGCTGATGGGGGTACCTGGAGGCAGAAACACATATGAGGAGGATGACGAATGAATGGCTACGTGTTCTACGGGTATGATTAATATGATCACTTCTAGGTAACAATATTACTGCCTGCCAGCGAGCTTTCAGGGTGTTATTGGGTAGAAAATTCAGTTTACAGAGGCAGAGCTCGGAAGGTACAAAACTTTGGGACATGGTGCGAGGTGCGAGGTGCAACGCATTCCCTTTCCTACTATTTTGGTTACCTGATCTGAATTTCTACTGTACCCTGCCTGGCCAGAGTCTGGGCGGAAGTATCCAGGACCTATTTGACTCGGTCCCATTTTCCCCCAATCCGCCAATCCGCCAATCCCAAGTAGAGCGCCCCCATTTTGTGTGCTAAAACCAAAAGAGGGTCCCCCCACCTGCCTCTGCCAACTGGCTACACTCGATTATTCAATATTCACCTGGGCATATCACCGATTCAGTCACTCCTGCCACCCACCGCCTTCATTTGAATTGTAGGCTAGAGCGTACTTAGTACTTTGCTACCCACAAGCAAGCACAGACTTGAGGCCCCGACTCCTCTCTCCCTCACCCCTTCAACCCAACTTGAAAGAAGTGTCGCCTCCGACTTTCTAAAAACCACAACAACCTCTTCTTCCTCGGAATCTTCGTAACATCTCCCTGCGAAGCAACAAAATCCCATCCTCTCCTTTGTTCACTCGGCCAGGGCATCGGCGTGAACCATCATCATAATTTTTTTTCTATCTTCCCCCTTTTGATAATAGTTGATATTTCGTCAGCGTCATAATCCGACATCATGGAAGGTGAGCCAGCTCCGGCCTGTTCTCCCACGTCGCTTTCTCTTCCACGCCCGAGAGTTGAACTCTTCGCTTCATGGATATTGACTAACATGACTGTTCATCACAGAGGAAGTCGCAGCTCTCGTTATCGACAATGGGTAAGCCTCCTGTTCCTCCATTCCGCCAATCTGGAGGCGCATCTCCGAACCTCGCAAGGGGACAGATACGATATTGTTCTCGGGCGAGGCGTGGTCTAAAGCATCCATCGCCGTGATTCGTTCCTTTGAAGTGAAACTAATTCCTGTCCAGTTCGGGTATGTGCAAGGCCGGTTTCGCCGGTGACGATGCTCCCCGAGCTGTCTTCCCGTCCATTGTCGGCCGTCCCCGTCATCATGGGTAAGTCGACGCTTACAGACTGCTATCTACGACCCTATGGGTTCTGACGAGTCTTTAGTATCATGATCGGTATGGGCCAGAAGGACTCGTACGTCGGTGATGAGGCACAGTCAAAGCGTGGTATCCTGACTCTGCGATATCCCATCGAGCACGGTGTCGTCACCAACTGGGACGACATGGAGAAGATCTGGCACCACACATTCTACAACGAGCTGCGTGTTGCTCCTGAGGAGCACCCCGTCCTGCTCACTGAGGCCCCCATCAACCCCAAGTCCAACCGTGAGAAGATGACCCAGATCGTCTTCGAGACCTTCAATGCCCCCGCCTTCTACGTCTCCATCCAGGCCGTCCTGTCCCTGTACGCCTCTGGTCGTACCACCGGTATCGTGCTCGACTCCGGTGATGGTGTCACCCACGTCGTCCCCATCTACGAGGGTTTCGCCCTTCCTCACGCCATCGCCCGTGTCGACATGGCCGGTCGTGACCTGACTGATTACCTGATGAAGATCTTGGCCGAGCGTGGCTACACCTTCTCCACCACCGCCGAGCGAGAAATCGTCCGTGATATCAAGGAGAAGCTCTGCTACGTTGCCCTCGATTTCGAGCAGGAGATCCAGACCGCCGCCCAGAGCTCCAGCCTGGAGAAGTCCTACGAGCTTCCCGACGGTCAGGTCATCACCATCGGCAACGAGCGATTCCGTGCCCCCGAGGCTCTGTTCCAGCCTTCCGTCTTAGGTCTTGAAAGCGGTGGTATCCACGTCACCACCTTCAACTCCGTCATGAAGTGCGACGTCGACGTCCGAAAGGATCTCTACGGCAACATTGTCATGGTAGGTTCAAATTCAAGTTTGATGTTCCCATAAAAACCCCATTTACTAACGTGATGCTTGTAGTCTGGTGGTACTACCATGTATCCTGGTCTCTCCGACCGTATGCAGAAGGAGATCACTGCCTTGGCCCCGTCATCGATGAAGGTCAAGATCATTGCTCCTCCCGAGCGGAAGTACTCCGTCTGGATTGGTGGTTCCATCTTGGCCTCTCTGTCTACCTTCCAGCAAATGTGGATCTCGAAGCAGGAGTACGACGAGAGCGGTCCTTCCATCGTCCACCGCAAGTGCTTCTAAGTTTGGTCTGTCGATAGTGTCGCGTTTGAGGACTCTAGTCAGTCTAATAGCGGGCACGCAACTTCTCCGATGCCATGTACTATCCCACCTTTGACGAGCTCACAGTGAACCCGCGAGATTCTGACCGACGCAGGATTCCTGCCGTTGCGAGAGGACCAACGTGGTTTCAACATCTATGAAAAAGTTCTGGTAATGGTCAAGAGCGGGGAGTTTCTGTAACTTCAAGAAATGGACGCCATGGGTTGCTCCTCTGCGAAGCAATTCGTGCACGGGAAGGGGTAGACAATTGTAGTCGAGGTAGACGTATACTACTTGTTTTCCGTTACTACTCGAGCTTGCGTGAAAGTTTGTGTCCACATCTAGGTCCTCGACTTATCCATGCATGTAATTAATAATGCGAACTATCGGTTCACCCGTGAGATACACCGGGATATGCGCTCGGTGGATGGTTCTTTGCGACGCCGGAGTAAAGTGAACGTCGAGGCGGGCCTCAGCGCCGGTCCAGCTTGCGTAATATCGAAGTTAGAACATGCTAGCTCAAGCTCTTGATAAACTTGTTGGCGGTTGGCGGTGTAGGAAGAGCGTTGGTGCCAGAGTTAGCCTTTCAATAATTACCTAGCGGCTCTGCTCTTCCTCCTTAATCCCGTCGCAAGTATCTACCGTCACTCCTTTCTGTCGTTCTTCCGCCCGGCCCTTCCGCGCTCCCTGCATTTTCGTCGTTTCCACTACAAGTATCCCCCTCCTCTCCTCTCCTTCAACCCGTCGCTCCTCCCGCCTGCCCCCGCCCTCGACCTCTTCCTCCTCCCCCTCCCCCTCCTCCCGCCCCTCCTCGGCCAGCCGGCGGTACTTCCGCCGGCTCTTCTTGGCGGAGCTCGCCTTCTTCCTGCGGCGGACCTCGCCCACGACGGCCGACCGGCTCTCGCCGCCGCGCGCCAGGTCGTCGAGCCGGTCCGCCAGCAGCCGCCGCGCGATGGTCCGGTTCTGGCTCCGCGACCGCGTCGCCTGACACTTCACCACCGTGCCCGTCGGGACGTGCTTCAGCTGCACCGCGCTGTTGGTCTTGTTCTGTTTTCGGCCCCCCCCCGAGGAAGGGGGGGAGGGGGTTGGGTTAGTTGTGTCTTGTCTCGTCTTTGGATGGTGTCCGTGGGCGGGCGTGAGTGCGGAAGAGGGGGGGGACGGGATGGACGGAGGGATGGACGGATGGACGGGATGTAGGGCACGCAACGCAACGCAACGCAAGCAACGCAAGGGCGACGCACGATCTTCTGGCCCCCGGGCCCGCTGCCCTTGAGGAAGGACTCCTCGATCTCCGACTCGGGCGGCGGCTTGGGGCGCGGCGGGAAGTTCTGGTGCTTCCGAAGGATCGCGGCGCCGGAGAGGGATCGTCGGACGGGGGGCGGGCGCCCGGCGGACGGGGGTGGTAGGCCGGGGAGTGGCGAAGGCGGTCTTGCTGGGAGGGCCTCGCGTATCGGGCCGCAGCAGCAGCAGGGGGAACCGCCGCGCAGAGCAGCGGTTAGCGTCGTCAGACGACGGAGGCTACTCGGCAGCCACCGCCTCGTCACTGCCGCCGCCGCCGTAGCTGTCGTCATGGTCCTTCTTCGTCGCAGTGCTCAATGCTTGGGGGAGTGCGCATGTCTGCATGTGCCGGGGGAAGTGGGCGGGCTAGATAAGAGTAGAGGAGTAGAAGTTAAGCCATAGCGGAGGAGGCACATGCAGATCAACTGGTTGAAAATCCGACGCCTAGATTAAGAGGAAAGAAGAACTTAATTTGTCTATGTAACTAGATAGCTAAGCAGCTTTTAACAACATCAACTCCTTCAAACCCGATACCGATACGAGATGCGTGCAGCCCTTTACAAAGCCGCGCGTGTTGAACAAGCGCTACAGCCGAGGGGGTTACATAGATGTTCCAGCTACGTAGATTCGAGAGGGCAGACACAATCGACTCTCACACACCCACCACTTGAACTTATTAAATAAAGAGGTAAAGTTTACAGTGCAGAGCGCACAGACCAAGGGGTTCAATTGCGTTAAAGTTAGTTACCTACCTACCCACCCACCCAGGTACTTTACCTACCTACCTAATAGTTAAGTTAATGCTCGTTGGTCAATTGCCTCCCCTGTATTATAACTGTAACTGTGCGGAACGAATACAGCAAATCACTTTGTATGTGCCGGATCGAATCCTCAGCTTCTTTTTCTTGGGTCAATCCGTCCTTCCAGATCTCTACCTAAACTGCAGATAAAAAAGACTATTTCTTTTTCATTTTCCACACAAATAGACTGCCCAAGTTGTCGATGTCCCTCCCCCTCGATCGGACCCTCGAGTTAAGATAAGAAAAGGGAAAGCAAAAAGGGGATACATACCACAGTCTATATCCCCTCCCTGGATTTTGTAGTAGTAGTAGTACCGCCTATCTACCCTGTCCATCTATCCATCCGTTAGACGAAATCAGTCGACGAGCACGAGCACGACGACGAGGACGACAACACGCGGCGACGATAATAGCTTTAGCTTTCCAATAGGGGGGAAAGGTTGATAACTTAAAAAGAAGAGGCGGAAGAAACAATGGAATACAGGACCAGGCAACCGGAGAACCTGCCCGCGCCGCAGCGCCTCGGCCGCTGGCTGCGGCTTAAGCAGTACCAGATCGAGGTCACCTTCGGCGTGTATATGTTCACGCCCGTAGAGAAGTTCGTGTTCTGTAAGTCTCTTTTTTTATTTCTTCCCCTTTCCCGCTTGCGTAATTGCCATTCTTGTCTCGGTGCCTATTCTGTGTCTACCGACCTCCAACTGGCCTGAGCCCAACCCGCGCCCCCTTCCAACACAGCCCGGATATTCTTTCTAACTCGGAGCCACTCCAGGGTCCGTTGTCTTCCTGCTTTTCGGCCTCTTCGTCATCGCCTGCATCCTGTACCTGCCGCAACACATCGTCTTCATCGTCAACCGCGCCTGGTTCTACGTTAGCGGCGGTGACATGGCGTCCTCCTCGGGATCCACCGTCGTGGCGGTCAACAATAAGGACGGCGTCTCCCTGTCGGTTTCGGGGACGGCGGCAGCGGCGGCAAAGGCGGCGAAAGAAACCATCGAGTCCATCGCCCGGGAGTTATGAAGCGGGGGAAAAGAGGGACGCGGTAGGGAGTAGGGGGGATAGCGCCTTAGAAGGACGTGGGGGTAATTGGACACCGAGGCCTGCAAGAAATCACGACGACTTTTTACGTCGGTTGTAATGTTTAATCAAGCATGGGCAGATATACCTGGTTTGCGGGCATGGCGTTGGAGTTCGGGCGCACGCAGAGGGACAAGACGAAAGAGATGTGCTTTTCGGGCTTGGCCTTTTCTAGCGTTGAATCGGTATAGCCTTTGCATCGTTAGTATGCGTCAGGACCTTCTTATAAGGGCATCAACCGGAAGAATGGCAGCGCCGGTGGTACGTCTAAGGGAGCCGGTAAAGTCATATTCAATTATTCTCTCTCTCAACCGTCTAGATTGGTGAACGAGTAGACCCTGAGCGAGCCGTCCTCGCCGGCGACGGCCAGTTCGTTTTCGGCGCGCTGCGGTCTCCACGATAGTTGTAGAACGGCTTTGGCGAGGAATAATCTAAAGCGGTTGTTAGCAAGGGCGTTCTGTTTTTCGTTTATAAGGGTCCATGGGAGAGATTGGAAGCCTGGAATGAATGACTTACTCTGGACGCAACGCCAGGCTCGACGACACGGCGAGAGGCGCGGGGTCGAGCAGATGGACCGAGATCCTGCCGGCCTCGGTCCCGATGGCGAGGGCCAACTTGCCAGCCCCCGTGGGCCGGGGCAGGAAATCTATGGCCGTGACGGGGTGCGTCTCGGGAATGACGGCCGCGCATGTGATCTCCGCGTCCGAGGGTCCCTTCCGCCAGATCTTGACCTGCTTGTCCCGCCCGGCCGTGGCGAAGACCAGCGACGGCGGGGAATCCGTCTCGGTCGTCGTCGCCACGGGGGGCGCCCACGCCGCGTCGAGGATCATGCGCGAGTGGCCCTTGGGGTTCGACTGCAGGAGCCTGTAGCTCGGCGGCAGCGCCCTCTCCTTCTTTACCTTGTTGTCGTCCTCCCCATCCCCGTCCGCTTCCCCTGAGTCCCGCCTCTCGAAGACGGCCCACAAGCGGTCCCGCCCGACGCTGAGCAGGTAGCGGTCGTCGGGGGGCGAGAAGCGCAGGCGCGTGGCGGTGAGCGAGTGCGCGGCGAGGGGCGGGCGCACCTCGGCCCAGCGCGGCGCTGCCTCGAAGAGCCGCACCACGGCGTGGTTGGCCGACGACGCGCGGCACGCGCTCGCCACGAGCCGGCCGTCGTGCGAGCACGCGAGGCACGACAGCTCGTACCCGTGCCCGTACAGCTTCTCGGCCTCGGGCCACAGCGTGTGCCGCGACAGCGCGTCCTCGAGCGGCGGACGGTCCACGTCCAGCGCCGACCTGCGCACCGCCGCTGCCGCCGCAGCCTCGGCGGCGTCGAGATCACCCGCTTCTGCCGCTGTGGCTTTGTTGTTGTCGGCGGCCGGCTGCTGCTGGGACTCCCCTTCCCCCTGGTTATTGTTGTTGATGGCGTCTTCTTCCGTCTCCACAGCCTTGTTCGACAGGCCCAGCACCGGCATGTCGGCGGCGTCGGGCCGCCGGGCGGCGCCGTCGTCTGCTTCCACGGGGTTGCCGATGCCGCAAATGCGGTTCAGCAGGCGGGCGACGGCCCTCGGCTCGTCGAAGACGCGCATGAGCTTCTCGTCGGCGCCAGAGACGAACTGCGAGTCGCCGAGCGTGTCGATGCAGTTGAGGTCGTAGCCATGGATCTGGGGGCGCGCCATCTCGTGCCACGTGCTCTCGGTCCTGGTTTTGTTTTCGGTTTCCGTCCCGTCCTCGTCCTCGGCCGCCGCTACCCATGCGGCGTGCAGCCTCGTCGTCTGGTCCGCGCTCGTCGAGAGCAGGTAGTCGCCGCTGCGGGCCCACGCGACGCCGGTGACGGCCCTCGTGTGCCCGCTGATGCCGACCCGCGGCAGCCACTGGTCCCTGTCGCGGTCGTGGCCCCAGAGCCTCCAGCTGCCAGTGCGCCCTAGGCAGGTGACCGACCCCGCGTCGGGCGACCAGAGCCCCGTCCAGAACCCCCCCGTGCTGCCCGTCGCCGTCGTGGCACCCTTCTCGCGGCTGATCTCGCCGAGCCGTACCGTCGTGACCCAGATCCCCGAGGACGCGTCCGCCTCCCAGATGGCCAGCGTGTTGTCGGCCGAGGTCGAGAGCAGCTGCAGTCTTCCGCCGCTGTTGCTGCCGTTGCGGGGGCACCACTTGGCGCTGTAGATCCAGTCGTCGTGCCCGAGCAGCAGCGCCTCGAACGTGATGGAGTAGTCCTTGTCGGCGTCCTTGAGCCGGTGCACCTTGTTAGACGGTGACCTCCCCGGCAGGAACGCGCCCATCGAGGGGTCCGCGCCGTCAGCGGCCGCCGTGGGAAGTTCCGTGCCCGCGTGGAACCGCCAGAGCCGGATGTACTTGTCCTGGCTCGCGGATGCCAGTATCAGATCGCCGCCGTCCCCGCCCTCGCGCGTGAAATCAAGGGACCGGATCCAGCCCTCGTGGCCAGACAGCGTGGCCTGGAGACGGAACTCGGGTTCGGCGCCGCTCGAGCCCGCGACGAAGATCTGCACAATATCCCGGGTCCCCGCGGAGGCCAGGACCAGGGACTCGCCGTCAGCGCCGAGCTCGCTCAGCGCTAGTGCCAGGGGAAAGAACTTGGGGCTCGGCTTGATGATCTGCAGCACCCGCGCCTCGGTGCCGTCGAAGCTCCATATCCTGACCGAAGCATCGGCGGCGCCCGTAGCGAATATCCTCGGCCGTGCCGTGCCCGTACCGGGCTGCGCGTCCCGTTTCAGGGTAGCAATACAATTTATTCCAGCCGTATGACTCTGCACAGTCTGCACGCACTCGTTTTCTGAGTCTGAGCCAAGCCGCCAGACCTTGAGGCACTGGTCATCTGCACCGCTGAGTAGATATGAGGCGGCCTCTCCATCCTGTCTGGGTAGGAATTTGGCGGCCTTCACTACATCTTTATGCCCTGATAGAAGGTTGGTGATGCCCCTTGGTATTGCGTCCTGGGACCTGTACATCAGCCATAATTCCTAAAGCTTTGAATTTGAACCCACATTCGGCCGCCACAAAGCGATGTTAGAATCTGCCCCAAACGCTACAACCCCATCTTCACTCCAGTCAGCGACGGCAGTGTGCCTGTTAGCGCCGGCAGAAAGGTACTTGACACCAATCACAGCTTCAGCCATTTTCCAATGCTGTTATCGACTAACCTGGAATGAAGGGAATATAAGACAGTTTTGGGGGGCCCTTACAAAATCGGCCGTCATGGCTGGTTGGATCTTAAAACTCTAGAGACGCATACGGCTGGCAACCAGCTGGCACTGACAACCTGCCTAAGCCTTCCCCTACAGCCGATAGAAAGGGATAATAGGAGTGACAAGGATACAGGCATACGGAAGGTTAAAATCTAATTTGAATACGCCATACATTACTGGGGCGACATTATAATCAAAACTGCAACCAAGCGGAATGCAATACCGACTTCAGTAAGCAATGTGTCTCTAATAAGGGGTCCTCTTAGTCTACAAGCTATGTGAGAACTCAAAACTCATATCCATAGGTGCGCGTTCAGGTATGCCTCGACTAAACGTCAGGGGCTTTCCCGCCCCAGATCCCAATTCATCGTGGATCCTGAATATTAAGCCCCCGATCGTTGTCGCCGGCATTAGGCAACCGCGTGATTGATGCACGCGCCTCGCCCCGGACTGCTTCCACGTAAGCGGTGGCCTAACTTATGAGGAGTCACCAAGTTCTTAGCTGGGGGTAAGCAAGCTATGCCAACTACAACGGAGGTAAGAGAGAATGCGTCGTTATGAAGCAGCAGACGCAGCCAACGCCTTTTGCTCCACCAAAAATGCCTCCTCGATAGCTGACCTGCGCCTGAACACTCTCAGCCATCTCTGCCCCCAGCGTTTGATCAGATCCTCACTGCCGTTGGAGACGACTTGATCCATGATCTGGTCCTTGGTCCCCTCTGCCCAGCTAATCAAGGCGTCTTCCATCGCCTTAAACAGGTCACGCATACCAACTACTTCATCCTCGGCACCCCCGGACGATCCGCCAGTGCTGACAACCTGTCTCAGGCGTCCCGTTACCTTGACGACGGTGTTGAAGACTAGCTCGAATACCCAGGCTTTGCTCAGCGCCTCGCCATACGGCCCGGCCCGGTCACCAACAAGAGACCAGTCAATAACGGAAGCGGGGGTGATAATGGAATAGTTGAGTAGCTTCTCTACGATGGTGATGGCGACGCCGGGGTGCGCTGACCAGTAGCTCATAACTGCTGTGATTATCTGCGCCCTCGCTGCCTCGGAGGCCGCGCCAGCGTCGAGTAAGCGGTCCTTAGTCCGCTCGATGCATGCCAAGACGTGCGACAGAGACTTGGATCCGACCCAGCACACGGCCGTCACAAAGACGTCGGTGCTCGTCACAAGCGGGTCGAGGGATTGGTCGAGGGCCGCGGAATGAATACGGTCTATTACCGGTTGGATTTCATCATCCGCTGCCTTGCGCTTGAGGAGCGCCGCAAGCTCCTTGCCCTCCGCCGCAAACGGAGCGTCTAGCATCATATTAGTATCTCAGCCCAGCTTATGTCTAGAACGATTTTACTAACGGTCGTCATTGAACTTGAACTCAGGGGTATCTTGTTCTTTCTCGGGGCCAATAAGTGCCTGATAGGGCTCGGGCAAGGTACCCTTGATGCGCTGGGCGAAACTGAGACGGATTTCCTTATCCAGAGCACCAATGATGAAGGCCTTGCACGGATGCATGTTAGGCAGCTGAACGTCGTCCACCCATTCGATCCACTTCCACATGAAACCGAAGTTGCTGAGATGGTGGGTGAACCAATCCAAGAAACGGTAGGCCAGTTCAAGGTCAAGGCGATGGATGTTTTGGTACGTGTATCTTATAGCTCGTCCAAGACTAGGGGCCACAGCCGCCGGAGCGATTTTGCAAGCTTCAGTCAGGACGGAATGATAATAAACGAGCTTGTGTTCTGGAGTTGGAAGTTGGAATAGCTGCGAGAAGACAGCATCGACGGCGACATCTTCTGGCTTCCATGTCGAGCGATCCCCGTCAATATCCCTCAGTCGATCGAATGGGGTGGCGCGCTTGACGAAGGTACCTGGGGAAAAATAACAGTCCACGTCAATGAGAAACCGCGCCGTGACGTTTCGGTTGAAATCCAGAATGTTGATCGTGTCCAGAAGACCATCTCGAATCAACGACGATGCGATGTTACTGACGGGGGGGACAGATTCGAAGTCTTGGTTAAGGTAAACAGAAAAGTAAACTTCGGGGAACAAGGGCCGGGGTCCGGTGATGACGGTCTGGGGGATGGTGATGCTTGGCAGGATATGTTTTTGCGCGTTGTCTAATTTCTCTTGCTGCTCGATCTCCTCCAGGGGCATCTGCCATGGTTTTGGAAGACAGGCAAGCTCCCAACCGCTGTTGGCCTCGTTCTGCAGCTGCTTCTGCAACAGCCCAATCAGACTCATGTTGGCCGTCGGGCTCTCTTCACCCTCCTCGACATGGTACGGATCTATCAGAACCTGCAAGGCGTGAGGTTCCGATGCGATAACATCGGTCTTGTCCATAAGCTCCGCCGCTTTCTGTTGCCATTGACCAGGCGCGGCAGCCATTATATAAGGAATAGTAAGGAGGATGATTTTGACGAGTTCCGTTCCAATGGTCTGAGAGCGTGTTAACAGATCGGCCGGGTACATAGGAAAGATGGCGCACGTGCGCATGAATACTCACGTCGTCGGAGCTGCCAGTCTGGAGGTCGACAGCACGGCTGAAAAGCTCCTCAAGTACCGGGAACAATCCATCCCCGTCTAGACAGCTCTGCAGACAAGCCAAGAATTTGAGGTAAAGCTTGACGTCTCGCCAGTCGCCCATTTTGACCCTCTCTTCGGTAGCGGTGGCAACCTTAGCCAGAAGTTCATCCAATAACTCAGGCTTAAGCGAGTTGACGACCAGGACAACAGCTGCGACAAACGGGGTCTTCAGCGGTTGTTCGATAACCATCTGTGGTACAAGATCCAAGAAGCTCGTGCGAAGCTCTTGATCATCATAGTTGTCGGCTACAACGTGTGCAATGCCCTGTACTTCTTCGTGCCAGCGCCGGAGAGGAGATTCGGCGAGGCCCAGAAGCTGCTTCCGTATGCGAACGGGTAATGGCGCATCGTAACGGCGCCGTTGGGGTCGTCGGTCGTAATCGTCATCTAATTAACCGGTGTAAGCATGACAAGAGCGCAAAGAACGGCGGTGCTAATGGACCGGCAAGCTCACCTCTGTGTCTCCTCTTGCGATTGTTGTGGCCACCCCCGGATTGTCTGCGATCGTAGTCCGCCATTTCGTCGGCACCTAGGGATGCTGATGAAGATGTGTATGAATGAATGAGAAATCAAATAAACGAAGGCGACAGTGATATCGTAAGCCGGAATTATTTTGGAGAGATGCGACACCTCTTATTACACGCATAGGTTTTCCGGCACCTTCCTACGTGTTTATGCTCCTAAAAAGGTACGGTGCTGTGTGTAATGAGAGCTTCGATAAGAGACGGAAAAGGTGCAAGTGAAGTCGTGACGGGACGCGCGCAATGGAGCACTGTCCACCATGCGAAGCTGCTACCCAGGTACCAGACGCTGTCCTTATGTGTGGGCAGGTACCTACCGGTACATGCGCGAGTCAGGCAAGTACTTATCAGCCACAATATGAAGACTAATCGGGCGCCTCGCTGTGAGGCTGGTACGGAGGCAAGTGGAGGGCTTCTGGTTGGAAGATAAAGTTTAACACCGCCACACGCATGATAACCACTTGCAGCATCCATCTCCCTACCTACTTCGTACTTCGTACACACCCGTAACGTCTAGTATACCCATCAGGCAAGTGAGTTAAATCGTTATGTATATGTACACCAACCCACTTAAGCAGACAGAATAGCGGCATCTCTGGTGATATCGTGGACAACACGGGAATCTTCAAGGACCTACTGGCTGCATCCTTGCAACCCCCGGCCGGAATCCCCGAGGTCCTCGCTTAAAATATACAATATAGCAGACGTCGGAAATCCAGACGGCACACTGTAGCTACTATACCAGTCACGGATTCTCCGGGCTTGGATGGCCCCAATTAGCTAGGCATCTTAGTAAGACTGTTCTTTGGTTCAAATTTATTCCCCTTGAACGCAGTATCGATATCAGTAGCCTGTCCCTCTGTCCAACCGAGCATTAGGAACTGGCCCCCATGTGGTATCCTTTCATGGCTAGCGCGCATGTTCAACCGTATCAATGGAATAAACGAAATATCTTTTAGTCGAGCCAGGATTTTCCTGGGGTGCCTAGTCCCTAATTCCTACTTCCGTTGCCGTTGCTGCGAAGATGAGAACCCTACGGCAGCTGGTATATCTCAGGCACTTCTCCTCTTATTGCACACGCATAAGGACACATTTCGCCTCCCCGACACCCTTCAAGGAATAAAGTATGCGTCGTCGTTAACCTCCTTTTGGCACATGGGAGGCATCTCCTTCGAAAGACCACATTGGAGGGGTCCAGCCACCTTGCGGTCGCCCACCACAAGGATAAGCGATTAGTCGAACAAGATGAAAAGCAAATGCCGTCTTTCGTGATGCATAAGAGAAGTCTGAAGAACGCCTTTAAGAGTTTCCTTGTATCCGTCTACAGGTTCGGTATTTTGCCAGTTGTTTGGGACTTCGAGGTCGCCATGGCTAGGACGAGAGTTGCAGGCCGGTCGAGAGGCCAGGCAGAGACGTCCCATTCACTTCTCCGGCGTATCTTCCCTGGAGATTTAGTCCACGAAGTACACCTGGTTCCACTCTGAACTCTCTCATTTCAAGCTGAAACGTGCAGTCGGAATACGACGCTTTCGAAAACTGACAATCCCTACACGTGGTATCTAGAACTCGTGCCGAATCGAACTATCGGCTAACGAACGAATGGTGCAACAAGCAACAACCGGGCGATGCGTCGGTACAAGGGCGAGGATTGGAATGAGGCTCAATCCAGTTTAGCCATCATTTCCGACTTCGACAGCGGCGTGAAATTATCGATATCGAGGCCGCGAGACGCCAAAACAGGCTTCATATGAGCTGGTACCAACTTGTGGTTGAGGTGCGGTGCTATTGACAGTTCTAAGGCGACAGGTTAGCAAGAATCCCGTTAGACCAAGGTACGACGGCGCTCACCGTGTTTGTTGAAATCGAACAGATTCGGCAGGTCCCGCAGCTGTCCGGTCGAATGACGCGAGTCCGGTAGCTTGGTGTTGGGGTCCCTGAGCTCGTCGAAGAAGGGATGCACCATGGCATCGATGGCACCGAGGCGTTCTGTCGGGGTATATTCCAGCAGCCTTGCTATCAGGTCCAGAGCGTTGGCGTCCGCCCTACGGAAGACTTTGCTGAACGGGTGGGGCTTGATCTGTGGGAACTTGTGCTCCATATAGTTGGGGTTCATGGTCCGAATCTGATCTCGAGTCGGAGTGCCAAGCACCTTGATAATTTCTACCAGCTGATCGATACCGGATTCTCCGGGGAAGAGGGGTTGTCCCAGCATGAGTTCCGCCATAACGCACCCAGTCGACCAGACATCTAAGGTACTATAAGTATCTACCAAGTATCAATCAGGAAAGTGCAGAGGCTCACCGATCTTGGTTGTATAGTTTGTAGCACCAAAAATAAGTTCTGGCGCTCGGTAATATCTCGAGCAGATGTACGAAACATTAGGTTCGTTCTCGACCAGAATCTTGGCGCTGCCGAAATCGCATAATTTCAGAACGCCGGTATTGGGGTCTAGTAGGAGATTTTGCGGCTTGATGTCTCTATGGCAGATCCCTTGCGAATGGATGTAGGCCAGAGCTCGGAACAACTGGTAGATATAAAGCTTAACTTCCAGGATAGGCATAGTTGTCTTCATCTTGTTGAAGAAGCGCGACGCTCGGTAGACTGTCTCCGGCACAAATTCCTGCACCAAGTTCAAGTATACTTCATCCTTCTGTTTACACGATTAGCTGGTACCGTAGCGAGAGCTCAGCGGACGGCTGCTCACCCGTTCCCCATTGCTATAGTAGAAGGCCTTCAGCTGGACGATGTTGGGGTGTCGAACGATGCGCATGATCTGCAGCTCACGATTCTGGTACAAGCGTTAGTTGAGCCGCAATAAGGTACGGCACACACGGAGCCGATGCTTGCCTTGAACCTCTTGTCTTGGAGGACCCGTTTGATGGCTGCGTCTTCGCCCGAGGGCGACAGTTTTGTCTGGAAGACGACACCAAACGAGCCATTGCCGACAATCTTACAGTTGGTATACTGCAGTTCTTTCGTTTCGCCCGTGATGCCGTCTTGCACCTTTTCGCGTATGACTTCTGTTTTCTGTCTCAGTATCGCATTCATGATACGCCGGATGGCACTTGACGGCTCTGCCTCACCTCCCATGCGGAGTGAATTGAAAGCCGCCGTTGGGCGGTTCTGCGACATGATGGAGAGCTGTCGATCTGCTCGGGATGCACTGTGTGTTTTGCAGTCCAAATCGTCCCCAAGTGTCAGCAGCTACTAGAGCCGGAGGATGTCTGCCAGGATGTTTGGACCGCCGTGTTGGGCGAAATTGAGGGGGGAAAGGCGGGTGGGTGGTCTAGGCTCCAGATAACCCAAAGAATCAGTAATGGAGTGATATCGCCGTCCTGGAAAGGCTAAACTACGTCTTAGTCGCAATTGGTCTAGATGCGGAATTTTAAGACTCAGGCTCCGTTGCAAGCATCTGAAGTTGGTTAGTTGGTCGTATTTGGGAAGTACCGCAGTCGTGTCTGTCCAGTCAAAATCACCGGGAGAGGCTGGCGGCAGTGGGTTGTGAGAAATGAAGGCGGGGTTGAGGGATATCGTGTGGAAAGATGTATGTAGTCGGGCTGAGAAATGTTCCTGTAAAACTCGGGATTAGCAAATGCAGCGTTTGAGGAATGAGAACATTAAAAAAGCTATCCTGAAAGATTGCGTACGAGAGAAGAATGAGAGAGTCTAGTTCAGCAGCCAGTAAGTACGAGGGGAGGGGGGAGGATCGCGGCGGCGGCGGGGGTGGAGAAGGTTTAGAAGTAGAAATAAGTAACTGCCCACTGGGTTAAAATTTAGGGGAGATTTTGGGGAGAAGTGGATGATGGCTTGGGTTTGGGTTTGGGTTTAAGGGTGAGTGAGTGAATGTCCGTGTGATGGGTCAGGACCAGGAGAGGGCAGCAGATGCAGATGAGGTAATGGGTAATTGGGAAGGAACAATTTGACACAGTATCGGGGACGGAGTGAATTTAAGCCACAGCTCATCAATTACTAACTCCCCAATTGAAGTAGTAGTAGAAGAAGCACTTGCAGGTATGTATATATATTAATACCAAGGTCGTGATGCAAGTAGGCTCGGAAATCAGTCTCTGCAGGTGAATGCACGGCAAGCACGGGTACCCTTGATGCAGGAATAAGAAGAAAGGGGAAATAGATCCAGATCAGCGAGAGCCTGATGATAGAGCGGCAAGTGACCTAATAATCGATGGAGTTATTGGGAGATTGAATTTGCTGAGGATTCTTGTTCCCCATTGAACGGGAGAGCCACCTAGGTCGGTTATTGGACAAGTGGGAAATGGTAGGTGAGTGTGTATACTTGCATGCATACAGTAGTAGACAAGTACATCTACCTATATGCACAGGGTATGAGGTAAGGTCTAGGCTCAGGTGCCAGGGCAGGCCAGGCAAGGTTAGGGTAAGGTAAGGTACCTACCACATGGTGCGCTACTGACCTTGCAGAGGCCTCTCACCAAGGGGGAGAAGAGATGGGCCCTCCAGCTCTGCGGTTTGCAAGGCTGCGCTGTAATGGAGGAAGCATTCATCATCAATCGTGTGATGAACTATAGTCCCGACCAAACAAAATGGTCGTGGCATTTAGAGAGCATGTCCATCGGTACGTTATATCGGGGTGTGTATATGTATGCGTATGCGTATGCTGATGCTAATGTGTATGCGTGCGAGTACATGCGTGTGAGATCAATCAAAGGAATATGAAAAGTGGTGCAACTTACTGTACCTCAAGAAGACAACGATGACGATTGGCCACGACTGGACGAGTTGATACACGATAGAATACCTGTATGCAATGGATTGTTCCAGCTCTCGAGCTCTTCTCCGCCGTCGAGAATCAAGGGAAGCTCGAAGCGGGCGGTCGTGGCGGTAGTCGGTCGTCGTCCTGTTTCTTGCGATGCTTGTAGTCGGCCAAACTTGAGCTCTTCCAAAAGAAAGTTCTAACCACCTAGAAGTGTACGTAGAACGCGTGACTGTGGTTCAAGTTGGGATGGGAATCAATTGAGGAGGGGTCAGCTTGTCGCTCGATAACGGGGCGGCCCTCGTAGGTTCAGTTGAACGACGGCAACGCGGAGATAGCGGGTTGGGGCGCGGGAGAAAACGGTGGTCTGTTATTCACACAATAATGGTAAGTAAAAGCCTCCTATAGTTATGCCGGCATAAATCGTCCTTACCCACACCGAGGGGCTGCAATATAAAAAGACAACCAACCAGACCCGTCCAGAGAAGGGTCCATTCCAGACTCCCTCTATATCAATTGTTGAAGCTTTTGACGGTGGATATCACGAGCCTCCAGCCAGATTGTGCGCGTCTTTTCGGCCAAAACGACGTCGTTGCCAAGCTCCAAAGGTTCAATCCGTCCTATCGATGAGCTCGGTAGCCTCACTGTTGTTCGGCTCAACTGCAGTAGAGCAGAAACCCCTGGGCAAGTAAACCGTGGAATATGTCGCTTGGGCGATCCAGCAGAAACGCCGTTGCATGTACTCTTAGGCCTGAAGAATTGATTGACTATTGGGCCTGACCGATCTTCTCAAGTTCAAGGTAAGTGTTCAAGATATGTACTTGTGCTAGAAAGAAGAGAAACTGGGTCATTGGTCCTATATGTCGTTGAGCTTTAGTAGTACAATGAACGCCCTTTTGGCTTTTTAGCTTCGTTCAGTCTTCTTACCCGTTGTAAAGCTACTTAGACTCGGTTTCCAAGACACGATTTAAAAGAGCTGTGGACATAGGTTTACGAAGGATCGGTAAATAGAGCTGGACGAAGAGGAGGGAGGTGAATTCATATAAAGGCTGTAGAGAAACAGACCTAGGGGGTTTTTCAGTCTTAAGTATGTTGCGACTTCCGGCTCTGCACAGCAAGTGAAGACAGATATACCCCACTATAGCTGCGGCCAACGCCTATTTGTATATCATATGTGATGTACCTCGATGGAAAATTAGAAGCCATGAGGACTGGGGCTCGCTCATGTACTCTTTATGACAGAGAGTTCGAGCCTGCTACTAAACACTACCTCAACCCATTTCGAAATAGTATTTCACCCCGCCGTCGGTCTTCCAATGTCTCAACCACTTTACTTGTACGCATAATAGCCGGTGTCTGTTCAAAGAGCTGCTGAAAGTTCTGCTAGAGGCAGCAGCTATTGTGCGACCAGTTGCCGCCGTTCCACAAGGGACTTGGGTAATTGCGGCTTTCTGACAATCGGCTATCATGACGATGCTCTCTGCTATACGCCGAAACCAAGCACAGCCATCGGCCTCTCTAAGCTCCTCCTCCACCATGGCCACGAGCATAGAGTTCTCATGTTATTCCGGGAATACCAAAGCTCCTCGAAACAATCAAGATAGCAACACGGCCAACACGCTCACATAACATTCAACCAGTCCCGACTTCCTACATGTTGGTCACCAGCACAACCAGGGCATTAAATGGTGTTGCTTTGGGTCGCTCCAAACCTTCCTAGTTAGCATATTACGGTTTCGTGGCGCTCTAGGATCTACCAGGCTGTTCACATTCCTCAGACGTTAGGATAACTCCCCACCTGTCTGTTCGTCTTTATATTACCACCGTCATCGTCATCATCGTCCACCATCATCATATCGATGGCATTTATATCGACGCGTTTAAGGGGCGTTGGCGGCGCCTAGGAACCCCAAGAGCAAGCAAGTTTCGAGATCCACACACACTCTTTCGTGCAGTGGTCACAGCCAGCCCACTTTGGACTGCAACCCCTCGTCACCCCGGTTTCTTCGCTGGACACCCCGCACTTTGAGGTGCTGCAAATACCCTGTGGCGTTAATCGGTAGCTTCTTGCTGATATAACGAGACCCAGCACTCTCAAAATTCGATCTCAACTATTTAGGCGGTGGCTGGGTTAAGTACCTAGTAGACGCGCCTGGCTGTTATCCAATTCTCTAACGCCCGGTCTTGAGGTCTTTCGCGTCGGCTCGATTTTGCTTGATTACTTAGTAGGGAAAAGTCATAATCGCGAACAGTAGCACACGGGAGCGACCTTGCATAAGACGCACGGTTTGGGTACGGAGGCGGCTTCGAGGAAAACACCCCTGCCTGGAAAAGCTACCTCGAAAGACTTTTCTACGTCAGACTCAGGCGTTAGTGCCGGCCAATCGATCGTTACGAACCCCGCCTCGTGCTTGGCATCCATCATGAAGGTTAAGGTTCACGGGTTTGTCAGGCTTTAGCCAACAATCGGGCTGGACGGGTAATCCGAGCTTCGACAGTAGGGCCCATGTGAGAAGCGCGTGACCAATCTAGCCGTCGCAAGAGGATCTAGCTAGGAGCTTATTCCGAACTGCTCTAGCCGCCGAGCCTCTTATAGAGCTTGAATCGATCCATCAGCCGACCGTACGTTCGCGGCTGTTGCCAGGAACATACAAAGGCAAACTCCGTCAAATTCTGGGAACTGCTGTTATAGTTAACCAGAGCTACGTAAAAGCAGAGGTGCCTTGGCAGAAACGCATGTCGTACCGAGATGTGGATATCTGAGCAAACCTGGGTTCGGCCGACTCCCTATGTGGGCTCCTCTCCCTGGGTACATGCATACGTTCACGTACCCCGAGGTACCCTTTCAAATAATGGGTCATGAGACCTTTTTTCTACACGCTAAATCAAAAAGTTTGAATTTGAACGTATGCGAAAGGGGTTGCTCTGAGGGACCCATGGACGAGTCAGCGCGCGCGTGATCGATCACACGGAGTACCCTACTTTGATTCTTGGTCGTCCGGTGCTGTGCAATACTTGCTTGATAAGAGGCCGTTGAGATATCTTGGTATGTCCAATTGGATGAGACTGAAAGCGCAACCGGCTACGACGTTATACAACCTGATCTTGCCCCTACCAAGAAGCTGGCGATGGCTTTTTGGTTTTTTTTTTTTTTTTTTTTTTTTTTTTTTTGCCATTTTAAAAAA
>QJNZ01000729.1:0-48685 GCA_004155055.1 Monosporascus sp. CRB-8-3
CGCTGTCTATATAACCGATCGGATTGATGTCGGCGCTAGATTGTCAATAGAGGTTAGTGATTACTATGAATAATGAGGTCAGGAGCTATTGGGGCCATATGGGGAGTCTTGTGACATGTGTTGAGAGCCGGACAAAGGATACAACTGCTGTTTCTAGGGCCGAAAAACCCCTCTAGACTGATGTCGAACAATCGTACCTTCAAAATCGTCAGTATCACGGTGAGAAGTGGGGTCAAGACGTAGCCTTATCTGGTAGCTGGGAAAAGATTCCCCTACATTCGCGCTTCCAAGAATGAGCAAACTCCCACCGCCAGACTTATTTCGAGCTGTCAGCAAGATTTGCCCAAAATCGTAGGCGGTAACCATACGAATTCTTGGTTGCAGACACCGCAGCGTGATGTTCTCCTGATAGCTGCCACCGTGTACTTGAACTTCGGTTCGAAGTTCAATGTGTCGACGACAAAGAACTGCTGGGCATTGTAGACATCGTCAGTGTTTAGGTTGACATGGTAGTTGCCGATTGCTTCTGCCAGGTCCTTTGCTCGTCGCCGCGTCTCACGAGAACTCTGTGCCTTCACGCCCATGTAGATAGTCGAAAAGATTTGGTTGCAGAGCTCCTGTGGATCTCAGCAAGAACACTCTCCCCTTTGCACTTGGTGATACGCTTGACATCCTCGATCACCTGAGAGTCTCCTTCTTTGGCGGCACCCTTCATGATACGGCACATAGACTACAACAACGCGTGCTAGGAATTACTCTTGAAAGCTGTACCGGGAGTGAAAAACTGTCTTCGGGGTGGTAACGGAAGTGAAGTCCTATTATCTGGAAGTTCCTACGCTCAAGACAGACTTCAAATAGAAATGAATAACGCGAAAAGTTCCATACGTAGATGATAGTTGCTGTGGTGAAAGAATATATGCCCCCTTTTATGTTATGCAGATCAGTGAAATGTGCATATGGAGGTAGAGGGGTAAGACAACGCGCATCACTCAGAGGAGCCAGATACCCTGCTACGCCGGGCCGTCTTAGATAGTCCCAGGATAGCAGCCTGCTGAGAAAGCGGCCTCTTCTCCCATGCTGTGATACCGTGGCTGGAACGGCGGCGATGGACGCCTTTTAATGTCGAAATCGCCCTCTTCCGAACCGAGCTCAAATGTGGTCTGAATACGCGTATATTCAGCACTGGAGCCGACAGGTTGCAGCCCTCGAAAATGGCCTGTCGGTAAACCCGGACTTCGTCCAAGTACACTATCGCTGTTACAAGCTCGACATCATTAAGGCTAACTTGCGAGCCTTGGGCAACAAGGTTTCCGTTCACGATAGTCATAGCTGAACCATCGTAGTACACCTGCCGCTGTCAGAACCTTCTGTTGCCACGTTAGCCCTGACTCTCCAACCGGAATTCGGTTCGGTTACATTGATTCGCATAGAGATGGACACCTTAGCCGCGAATGAAAGTTAGCATCTACTATAGACGGATGATTTACCGATTCTGGAGAGTTCATCGAGAGTTGGGAAATATGGTTCATTCGCAGGACAATGGATATCTACTCAAGATACGTGCTGAGTACAGAAAATGAACGCTTCATGAAGCGCTACGGGTGCGAAAAGCTCCTCACACGTCTCTGCGCCCATGCAAGTATCGGGGGTGGAAATAACCGCATCGCCGAAAGGTGCGTATATGGCCCTCCGGATCTCCTGCAGCATACGAGGCAGATGATAATTTTCGATCTCCCGATGGTGATCCACAGCGTAATTAAAGTATCTCATTCCATATAATCGCCGTCGCTTGCGAGCCACATCTTCGGTCTCATTATTAAGACCTTGGAATCGAGGGATATGACTCTGCAATTGAATCGTTGGTTCCGATGTTGAATAGGTATACCGATCTCCAGCAGTATGCCATGGCAGCTCTCATCAAACGAATTCGCCTAAACATCTCCCAGGAGTGCAAGTAGAGGTCCAGCTCCATCAGATGATCGAGACATCCGTAGCCGCATATTCCCAAAATTCCTCAAAGTCAGTACACGACTGGCAAAAAGACCAAGCCTGAAGAGCAGAAGCAGGGTGTCAAATGTCTCCCAGCGAAACATGTCGAATAAGAAGCAACATGAAATGTTGCTCACCTCCGGCCCATTACGCAGCCGTGTACCAACAGCTTTGGCTTTTTGAATTCTCTCGGTAATACGTTGGGCATTTCCCACCCGCTGTAATGTGTTGTAAGTCCCCTGTTGAGGGCCATAATTGTGATTCTCAGTTGTAGAATTCTCACATCAAGGGCCCACTGATTTAGTGAGCAAGTCGCCACAGTCAAGAGGCGGTCCATCCTATCAAGGAGAGTTCAGACGCAATGAGGTCGGGTTTAGAAAATATATATATAAGAGAGAAAAGTCGGGTTGCAAGTTGCGACTGCTTCGTTGTCGATGTGCTCTCAGGTGAGAGTCATCAAAGCCTTATTCTTAGTACCAATCAGAGGCTCCTCCGCAAACTCGGTCCATTCTGGACCCCGAATGCCATCAGCAACTTGGGCTTTCGGAGCTTAATATAACCATTTACCCAATAGACATCATTCCCAGTTATAGTTAATATGGTTGTCCAGGGGAGAATAGATGTATTAAAGTGAGATGAGAAGCTAGCTCTCACCTGGGATTTAAACCTCTTCATATGAACATCGCGTGGCGTGTTATCGGAAGGATGATCAGCGCATAAAGAATGCATACCAATGTTCATGCAATGCACAACCAAAATACAACATGCTAGTGTCCATTTGTTATGTATAGAGGTTTATAGGTGTCGCATACTCCCAATACCTCGCCACATTGCTCATTCGCTGCCGACATGGTGCTGTCGCGAGACTGGGGCGACGGTAGTCGTGGAACCGACAAAAGCGACAGTTCCCCTTGCGACCACGCAAAGACGTTATTATACAGGTAACCATGTCTTATAAACCATAATCCTAGTCTGTATACCCTGAAGCCTACCTCTTCAGCCATCTTTTTGCACCCTCCTAATTCTTTTGTTTACAAGTCTACTCCATGCCCTCGTCCTCGTCCTCGTCCTCGTCTTCGTCTTCGTCTTCGTCTTGATCCCAATCTTCGTCGTGATCGGACTCGTGGTGTTGATGTTCTGGGCCCTAATCACAAGTTAACCCCTATCCGCAAATCCCCACCACTGAGGGGAAACATCGTGAATTGATCAAGCGAAGGGAGACAGAGGGGCCGAGCACTACTCTGCTAAACTCGATCCGCTCCAGCCTTGCGCCTCTCATGCCGCTCCCATATTCGCCAGGATGTCATTCAACTCATCAAGAGGGCAGTCATTTCTTAAGTATGTATCGAGGACGAATCAGGAATAGTCGAGGGGCGTTGCTGTGAGTATGAAGTCACTGAAGTCATCGTTGCCCACTGCCTCCGAACTCTGTCGTGCTTTTGTCAGTATAGATCGTAGTGTGTTAGGAATTGCACTTACCATTACGTCTCCATTGTTCGTATTAACAACATTTAGAATCGATTCTTCTTGGCGTCTAGGGGATGGTGGCCGAACGAGAAGAGCGTGGGCGTGGGAGCGGCTTCTGAACCCTCCGGGGAAGAAAAATCATTAGTACTCACCAGGCCGCCATCGATATTCATGAACTCTGGCATGTCATATATCTGTCTAGGTAACCCTTCCTCGCTATCTGTCACGGTCTTTGGTGCTGTAATGATGCCAAACTCATACGTATAGCCGCTTCTCGTGTCGCTCTGGCCATAAAAGCCGATGATACGTTCGTCCTCGCCGGCTTCTAGATGCTGGCTATTCTGCTGATCATTGCTGTTGATAGCACCCCAGGTTTCACCGTTCGAAAGCGTCACTACAGCAATAAGCGTTAGCTGTTGCGGAGCTAGGGCTCTGCCGCAAGCCGTGATGGCCCTTAATCATGGCCAAACAGCTAATTGGAGCCACGGATGGTCCTGAGGAAAAAGAAAAAGAAAAGAAAAAGAAACTCTTTCTAAATATCTTTTGCAAAGGACCAAAGGATTATGAGGGTACCTACTCTGACACCCGTCCAATGATGCCGACCCTCTTTGTACGTTGATCGAAACCTTGGTAATCTTAAGGGTTTCGTCCTCGGATAGCGACTTTGCCTGAGACTGATGACCGCCGTAATGGGTCTGATGGGCAACGCCACAGTTGCACTTGCTGCCGTCGGAGTA
The DNA here is from genome assembly GCA_004155055.1 of Monosporascus sp. CRB-8-3. Classification (NCBI taxonomy): domain Eukaryota; kingdom Fungi; phylum Ascomycota; class Sordariomycetes; order Xylariales; genus Monosporascus; species Monosporascus sp. CRB-8-3. The sequence goes on from QJNZ01000729.1 coordinate 4,194, forward strand.
GTACACCACTGCGCCGTCCATCGTTGCCCCGACCCGTATATCAATCCTGTTCGCATATGTGAGGCGAGAGCCGCCTCCTTGCTGATGCTTTCTCACCAGCAACATGGCCCACCTCCAGTACGGCCGGTCTCCTCCGTTACCGAGGGCCGGTGACTTAACCGAGCGTTTCGAGAGTACCAGCGAGGTACCCGGAACCTTGACGAAGGGCCGGTCGGCAAGGAGCACCCATAGATTCCCGACTTTGTCCGCCATTCCGTTCATGCCCAAAGCCTCAAGGCCCCATGGTATTGAGCGGTCGAGTCGCTCTTGGAGCGCCTGAAGAGTCAGGTGGAATACGGTGGGCCCAAATTTGGCGGTGATTTCCGTGTCTTCTAGCTCTGCTGTGGCTTTGCGGCAAAAGTCAAACTCCCAAACAGCCTTGCCTTGGTCGTCGACGAATCGGATCCTCGCCAGTCCTGCTCTGCAGGTCACCTCCAACAAAGGCTCATCGTTCTCATCAACCATACAACGGACTAGAACCGAGCTTTCATTCTGTGACCGCGTCAATGCTCGGTCGCCCGGGAGCCTGAAATGGTCCTGCCTCAAGAATCGTAGCGCGTCATGTAGATCCCACTGGACTCTCTGTTTTATCTCGTTTTGAGAGACGAAAACCTGTCCCCAGGACCTGGTAGCCCCTCCTTCCATAATGTCCTCGGAGAATAAAGGCCCTGCACCGAAAGCACCTCCAACTTCTTGCAACACCGCCCACTGACCTGAAGAGCAAGCGCCTTGCATGGTTGTACACAGGCCATTGTCATTGCCGACTGTGTCGCCCGTTGGTGTCATGTCGAGCAGGCAGGCGGGGACTTCCTCCAAGAACCGCGGCCATGCGTATGTCGTATGACTCCCATACATCCCCACAGACAACCCATCGGGATTGTGATGGCCAAATGCAGCGTGTGCTAGGATAAGACCTTTCTCCACCGAGTAGTGGGAATCGAGAATCAGCCCAGCAACAACAGGGCGAAAAGCGCTGACGAAGGGGTGGCCGTGCTCCGCCAGAGCATGCTCGAAGTATCGTTGCAGCTCATACCGCTTGCGGCCACTGTGGTCCCGTTGTGCTACCTGGGCATCTCGCAGCTGAGCCACGGTCTTCTCGCTGCGGACGATATGCACCTTAGCAACTGATCCCATCCTGGTATCCTTCGGGTCGCTCTGCAGATATGATGAGTTCACTGCAGGGTCTGACGTCAGCCATTTTTCTCTCGAGATAGCCTAGTGTTGACTAGACGGATTAAGTAACGGTTTAGGTGCAGAACAACATCACGGAGAATTATTCCCAGGCACTCTGGAAGGGGACTAAAGGTAACACTAGAAGTTGCTTACTGGTGGTCGTGTCAAGGCCCCATTCCTCGTCCAGTCGGAAGCTCCGACGGCCGAGGCCTTTTTCTCGCAAGTCTTCGGCTGTCAGGGCTTGCCACATATATGCTGTCATGCGTAACTTGATGACGGCAGCATCCAAAGTGCAGTGGGCACTGGTTATGGCGCCTCTCTTCGACGGTGGGCAATCGATTAGCAGGGGCGAGTCCTTGGCCACCATGATTGCCAAGTGGAGAGGCGGGAGCTGCAATAGAGGTTGGTAATACACGATTAGCCTCGTCGAAGTGCAGATATGGCCATTATGATGCAACTCGAAGTCGACCTTATTCTGCCCAGGTTGTAGCATGACAAGACATCGAAAAGTGCCTTGTGAGGTTGGCCAATTCTGCTGGCCAGGGGACTGATGGAATGCATCTCTCGTCTTAACGGCGACAAAGTCTTCTGAGCTCGAATAGTCATGGCAAATGCCGGTAATTAAGAGACAACGTTGATATACTGTTTCTTTCTCAGTGATATTTGTAAGTTGGATTCTGCTTGGAGAGACGGTTACCATTTCAGTCGGGTTTCAGGGTCAAACTGCGGAAGAATGTGTTCATGGGATGGAAAAGTGCATGAAAGGCAAACGTCAAGAAGATGATCACTTCTTGACACCGTCTATTTATCGATCTCGACCTGCAATTACCTTGCCTTCAACTTGATGTTGGAATACCATGCAGATGGCTAGGCAGCACCCGGCAGCCTGCTGCGGGGGTCAGGATCACTGATTTGCCTTCAGGGGTCACATAAAGCGTCTTGGTGCTGCCGGGGTAGCCTACCCCGTTAAAACGATATCCCGCCATAAGTAGACTGACTATTCGTTTTATAAAACATAGAAACACGTCGCGCATAGAGTCGTCCAATTTGAGTCAATAAACTTGTAACGATAGTATCCGTGATTATCGGACCTTACAATGGACAGGAATTAATGTGATGTTCAATTCTGGATTTTGAAGGTTTTTAGCGGTATCGAAGAGGATTGGGACTGCTTACAGCGGAGCTATGCAGTTACTGAAAGCCCAAACATATTTCACGTTAGTCGGGCTTGCTGCATTATACTGCATGTAGTATTTCGCAACGTAACAGGGTTGAGGATCAGCAAAATAGGGTAATGCAAGATACTAGTTAGATATATTGGGAGAGCGTAAGGCTAGGGGACTCTATCTGAGATAGGCTTCATGAAGTTGAGAGACACCCGTCAGCGATGAGGCACATCCCAACCAACACCCTCTCAAACTGAAGACCAAACCCATGCGACCAAAAGAAACAATTTAAAATACATTTCATTCTCTTCCAAATGTCGAATTTTGTACTGTTGCTAACCGAGGTTTCCATCCAGTAAGTGCTCCGTAGCCATGATGAGTGGGGAATAAGTGCGGTTAGGTAGGAACGCTGAGACAACCGCTCCGTGGTCTACCTCGCCACGGGAGTGAGGCGCACGTTCAGCGGCGGCTTGTCCCAGAGGGTATAGCACTTCTGAACTTTCAACCAATCCCTGCTATCGTCCTCGAGGGCCATGTCGAAATTCCAGAGAATTCTAGCTAAGATGAGGCGCATCTCCGCATATGCCAGGCTGTTGTGTCACCACCGCAACCGTCAGCACTTTATTTTGACCTATCTGCAGGAGCCTCGAACCCCGTTGGGGACGCGGGAAAGGAATGCACGGGAAGAGACCAAGACAAAACAAGAATTTTTTTTGAGCGGGGTTGGTGGCTGGGTTGGGGGCGGTGGCGGAAGGGGCGGGAGGGTAAGCTTACTTCTTGCCGATGCAGTTTCTCGGCCCCACGGAAAACGGCTGCATCGCGTCGAGCCGGTCGCCCGCGTAGCGCGGGTCGCCCAGGAACCGCTCGGGCGTGAATTTCGTAGGCTCGGTCCAGTACTTGGGGTCGCGGTTGATGGCCCACTGCCAGACGGATACGGCGGTCTAATTATACGAGAGATGCGTCAGTTAGATTTTCCCAACACTACCGGCAGTAGTCGCCCTCTTGTCGCGGCCAGTCATATGTCTGGACACGCACTCGACGCCGCACGCGTGCATGGAGCGGGGTGTAAGAGCCGCAAGTGAATGCATCTTCACACAAGAGACGTATTTGACAAGGGAAAGAAAAGAGACATTCTGTGTCACACTTACGCTTTCGGGAATGAACTGTCCCGCGACGTAGGCGCCGCCCTTGGGGACCAGTCGCGGAAGTCCAGTGGCGACCGGGGGATAGCAGCGCAGGGCCTCGTTCAGACAGGCGAGCATGTACGACAGGCGGGAGACGGAATTGAGGCCTATCTCCTCCTCGCTGTTGAAGGTAGTGCGGACCTCCTCGGCGACCTTGGCGAGCTTGTCGGGGTGGGAGGTCAGGAGGAACACGACGCCGCTCAGCAGCGTGGCGGTGGTCTCCGAGCCGGCGAAGATGAGGATGTCCGCGTTCATGGTCAGGTCCTCGAAGCTGAGGTGCTGCGGTGCGGAACAATCGTTTTAACGTGGTCAGCTTATTGGCCAAAGGTAATTACGATATGACAGGAGAGGAACAGCGCGAGATGCCGTAGAAATGGCGATTAAGCACACGCGGGAGACGGTGCCTATAAAAAAGTCCTCTAAGGTAAGTACTTAAAATAACTCACAAGATCGTCCTTCTTCCTTATAAGTCCCTCGATGAGGTCCGGCCTCTCGACGCCGAGCTCCATGCGCTTGCGCAGCTTTGCCCTGACGAGCTTCCACTGCTTGCCCTCCGAACCGTGGCCGGCGTAGTAGCGGACGAGGGACTTCAGCCCGAGGTAGTTGAGCGAGATGCTGACGGCGACGCTGGAAATGGTGTGGGCGATGAGGCGGACCCAGGGGTGATAGTCGGACTTTTCCAGGCAGCCAAAGGAGGATCCGAAGCCAAGATCGCCGATGACGTCGAAGGTGGTCCAGTTGAGCCACTCGCGCATGTTTACGCGTACGCTTGCGGGTGCGACCTCGCCCTTGCCATTGCCGCCGGCGGAGTGGGCGGCAGCCTCGCTGTTCTCGCGCAGCCGCCGGATCAGCAGGTCTACGTACGCGCCTATCATGGGCTCTTGCGCCCGCATCGACCGCTCGCTGAACCCGTGCGACAGGGCCCGGCGCAGCGCCCCGTGCTCCTCGCGCGTGCTGAATATGAGACTGTGCGCCTCGCTGCGTGAGTAGAAACGCCCGTCCTTGGGGAACTCGCCGGCCCCGTGCTTGCGGTGCCCGTAGATGTCGTTCCACGCATCGGGGCTGTTAAACGCGAGCTCGTCCGGCATGATGCGCAGCACGGGGCCGTACTCGGCGTGGAGCTCCGCGATCTTGCGAGGTAGCCTCCCTATCAGGAGCCAGTAGATCCGCGGGAGCGGGGAGGCGCGCCAAAGCAGGGGCCCCGGAAACGAGCGCAGCGGGTGGAGGAAGACATTGTAGAGCGCACGAGCGACTACGGAGAGAAGGACCTGTTCGAGACAACGGAGTTAGGAATTCGCAGCCTGGGCGTCAAAGTTGAGGTACGGAAGACACTCACGAGAGCACCGGCCACAACAGCCAGATTGGCTGGCCCCCCTATGTTCAGAGGCGCCATACTAATAATCAGTCAGGACTATATAGGTGAAGAATGAGATCTACTCCTCACACGAGAGGCCGACTAGATAAGTTATTCGCAACTTAGGCAAGAGAGCTCGAAACACTCTCCGCTCGGGAGACGAGGAGCTTTATACTGGAAGGAGCCCCGCACGAGAGCAGCGGGGATATCTCTATGTTTCTATCAATGGCAGGGTGATGGTAGCATGCAACGCTGCTATGCAATCCCGGCAGAGATTCTTTAACGGAATCTTGATATGCTCCGATAGGCCAGTCTGGTGCCTCGGGCAGGGTCCGGCCCTTCCGCAGCATCATAGGGTCTCACCTGAGAGATGTCATTTTCGTCGACAAGGGATCGTGCAGCCAGAAATGTAGATCCTATGAGGGATAGGCGAGACGGAAGTGCGGCATATGATTGCTTCCGATCAAGCAACACCACAACATATACTAGTGACGACATATGACATGCCATGGTACTACGAAGGGCGGATAGTGGCGGAGAGAACTGTTGCCAGATGCATAAACACGGTCGGCTGCTACGAAATCCGCAGCAAAGCATAGCTCTGACATGGCCACCATACCCCTTTGGGCCTTGAGGTATTGAATACTCCCACTTGCGGAACCAACTCGGAGACTTTTATAAGCAGGATGGGGCGTACTATATAGCGCTATGAACGGTGTTGGTATTTCGTTAGTTGCCCCGGGGGAAGTGCGGCTTCTCGAAACTGGTGCGGAGCTTCTACGTGCGGGAACAATGAGCCGAGCAATCATTCTCCGACTACTCGTCGGGACCCTAAACGCGGATTATTAGAATGAGCTCCAGCATTCTAGGATCCCGTCCCAGTCATCGGCGCCTAAAGCCCTGACTAGTAGAGAATTTCGATAGGATGTAATCTATCAGAGGCGGGTCCCAGAATGGTATGCAGTTTCTGACCAGGGAAGGGAACTTAGTGCCGGCAGTTGACCAAGGGCTTAGGAGCGACCCGGCCGAGAAGACAATTCCACAACCTAGGTTTCATATTTACTTTAGCTAGGGTCGGCGCGGTCTGCCCGGAGTCCGGCGGAGCAATTACGACTCCGCAAAGTCTCCGCGTTGCTCGCGCGTTTTCGTAGGAAATAGCCACTCATCGCAATGCATAGTAGAGGACGGCATAATTTGAACCCTGAACTCTATTGAGCATACTGCATATGCATATGGACATATGAATATGCGGATGGTATCTGCCAAGGGCAGCTGCAACAATCCCACTCGACTCCGAAAACACCTTATGGACAGATACGAAGTCTGACCAAGCAAATACAAGCCTACAACGACCACGAATCCCCACCATTTCCCTCTCATCGTATCAACCAGAACGCCGCATTAATACTAACTCATACCCCTATCATGTCCTTCTGGATCATCACGGTTGCATATACGCCCAATGCGTCTTTAATCGACGCTGTTTCCCGGAAAGACTAGCTGTAGCCAATTCACGCTCCAACCACTAACCCCAGCCGAGTAAGTCATCCCTGATTAGGTAGAGCTATTCGATTCTCCAGTCCCGGAGCCATCTGCTTGACGCTGCATCAGAGGCTTCTTAGGGTCGTAACCAACGGACACGACAATACCAAGTCCTTTGGTACGTCCCTCGCGGAAGAGTAGTCTGTCGCCTTTTGCCAGGTATTCAGGGCGCTGAACGAAGCGGAATGCGACCGTTGCACGATCACCAGTTCGGATAAAAGGGCGGTCAACATCGATTATGGCACACGTCTGCGAGACAGGACCAACATGCAGCATTGCTTGGTACTTCGTTTTGATGGTCGTTGCATGCGACAGAATCAATACCTCAGCGACGAACTCGCGATACACCTTGGGCATCGGCTGGCCCTCGATTTTTGGCAGGACGACCATGCCTTTCCGAACATCTTTCCGTCGAACTTTCTTGAGTGCAAAGCTGGCTGATTGTCCAGCGGATGCGGCCGGTACGCCTATTCGTTTCCGCTCAATGGATCGAATAGACGTCTGAGTGAACTCACCGATTCCGTTGGGACCAATAAGTACATTGTCACCTGCGTGAATGACTCCGGATTTGACGATTCCGCTGACGACGGTTCCAACGAATGGTACCGAAAAAGTGTCGTTGACATGAAACTCGAACGGAGCGTCGGCATCATACCGGCCGTGGTGTGGCAAGATGTTCAAGAAGGTTCGCACGAGGTCGAGATTCTCGCCGGTGACGTTAGAGACCTGGAAGATCGGGCAGAGCCGCTGGCTGACAAACTGGGTTGCCGTATTTATGCACTCCTCCCGGTTCCGGATAAAGATGGGCAATTTCCGGGCCGCCGGAGACTTCAGGATTTTGGTGATCTGCTGAATGGTCTGCTCCAAGATATTGGGAGGGCAAATGTCAATCTTGGTCACAACGACCATGATGGGTACATTGAGCGCCAGCGCAATGCCAAGATGCTCTTTGCTCATACCGATCAAGCCGTTGTTGGCCGCGACCATCAAAAGGCAATAATTTGGGCTACTTGATAGTAGGCCGAAGACCGTAGTTCTTAGGTACCGCTCATGCCCAGCCAAGTCAGTGAAGGTGATGACTTTAGCGCTGCGCTTCCCAATTTCCTCCCAGGAGAGTTTCCCTAGATGGTGATGAGTCACTACAATGTGATATGTAGCTGGAGGCGTGTCAACTTACTGCCGGGAGTATCAGAGGTGACGACGTTGCCCGTAGTGTCAAACCCCATGATCTCCATTCCTACCGAGCTAGTTCGTCCAGTCTCTATCTCGTGTTTGTGACGGAAGAGGTTGACACGAGCCTTTCCTCGTCCATCATCAAGGTCACCCTTGACTAGGACGCCCAGCATAGAACTCTTACCGGCATCGACTGCGATTGTTCATTAGCATGTGCTCAATCAATTCATTCTGAAATGGTATCCTCACCATTCCCGACGACTGCTATCCGTGTCTCAATGACGTTTTCGACCGTAGCAGGAGCCTGACGTATTAATATTTTGCCGGTGCAGTCTTTGAGCTCCTTGCCATTCGCAGTTGACTCGGCCTCAACCTCACCTCCAACACCCTTGGTGAGCAAGACGTCGCAGTCGGCCCGTAACTTCTTGGCCGTATCTACCAGTCGCTCAAGGGCGGTATCCCACTCCTCGTGGGTGAGGCGCATTGAGTCACCATTGTTCTCAAAACCGAGGTCAAAGACGGCCTCGCCATGACCCTCAAGCAATCGCTCGCCTACGAGCCCCGAGAGCTTGTTCAGAGCTGTCTCGTCATCGGCAGGCGCCAGCAATAGGTCGCGCAGAGCTACTTGAGGCCCGGAGCTGTCGAAATCAAGCGAATCGAGGATATCGAGTTCTTCGTGGTGTTCAATCACGCTGGTGGCGGACGTGGAAGCTACGGCCTTGGACGACGGGTAGCGCAATGCCTGTTGCTTCTCAACGAAGTCGGCAAAGTCGCTGAGAGCCTGACGGATGGAAAGTTAATCGAATATCCAGTGAATAGCTTACAATAATATAATAGAGTCACAACTCACTGCTTCACCTTTCCGCCGCTCGTGCGGTAGTTGCTTATGGGCTCTGCTTGCCATCTTGCTAGGCGTAGCGGGACTCTCTGGTGGAGTATTGAGGAAGGTGTATTCGGGTAATCATTGGGAATGGTTTGGTGGAGGGATGAATGTCATTTGGGATGAGAGGTGATCTAAAAGACATGTGTGAGGTGGATTTCAGAATTCTGGGGAGATGGAAGTTTGGGACGGACGTTGAAATACTCTACGTGCAAGAGTCATACTTGGTAGATACATATAAGGTTGAGGTAACAAGCAGTGAGTAATCCGGGGTAAGTGACAGAATGACTCGTACCCCCGCCGTGTTAGACCAGAACTTGCATAACCCCACCTCTATGCCCCCACCTGCCAACTTTTCTCATATGTATGTAGGTAAGCAATACGAAAGTTGGTCTAAGTTAGGTACCGATAACGGCTCTCAGATATCTGAAATAATATCTTCTCCCCCTGTTGTACTGTATATAGTAAAGGACTAATAAATGGTGAACAATCCCAGAATCTGAACCACAGCGGGCATCGGCAACATCGAGATCACCCGTCAACATCTCCAACGGCAGAAATGATATGGAACTAAGCGCAAGATTCACTTAGCGTCTAGCTTCGAAACCTTCATCTGAAAGAGCTCCATCTGAAATATGCCTTAAGCGAGAACTCGTCAATTGGCCCAGCATCCGGACAACTAGGGCAGAACGGAAACGCTGACTTTCTTACATGGATTAATCAGTGGAGTTTAGACGGCAGATATGGGAGAAAAAACAGATCGATGGAAGTTAGCTTGCTATCTTCTTTCCTGTCTCACAACCGCTGGTCGCTAGTCAATTCACACAACACCGAACGCTATATGTAGGTGTGTTTGCTACAAGAATCCAAAGTGTGATTTATGTCAACTTAGAACATAACACAATCCTTAGCCTTCCAGGATAAATGCGAGGAAAGCTGAACAGTGTTTACCACTAATGCGCTTATATCGTCAATCCCCACAATCCTGCGGGAGTCACCGGCCAAACCTTGGTACAGGGCCTAATAGACATTTTCATAATCTATCTCGTCCTCTACTATATTGCCTTTCTCTATAGTCCCGTACATTTCGAATGATTAACCATAAGGGGCTTACGCAGGAGAGTTCGGTTTATGTTAACATAGTTCGTCTAAGCTAGGCGTTACCAAACCAGCACTCAACTTTTGAAACCCCAGTTGACACCCCTATCTACGAGCTTTACGTGGCGTAAATTCGTTAACGCAGGATGAGCCATTTACCTCTTCTTTTCAACCTTCTTCTTGTCTCCCTTCCTGCCTAATTTGGTCGTGCTCGAACTGGGGAATTCCGCAAGGTTAAGAGAATCCCTTTGTATAACGATTCCGACCGTTCTTAGCTCTCTGCGAGCACCGGGCATCTGAAAGTCGGAGCCGACGAGTAGTCCTCCAGTCTCTATTCCATCTTTCCAAGCTACGATTGGCGCGGACTCGAAAATCGGTAATAGATGCATGAGACTAAAGGCCGCCGTAGACGGCGGGCCGCTGCTGAGTGAGCGGGAATCAGGCACCTCTGCCATCAGAGTCTTGAGCGTTCGGACCTTGGACTCCGTTGGCGAACTGTCTCTCTCTATAGAGATCAAAAACTTTTGCCCAAGCCCGTTCTGGACTGAGAGCATTGCCCAGGGTAGATCTGAAAGGTAGAGAGAACAGCGAACCACTCCCTCCGCTGGGACAATCATAATCGGCCCCACATCCTGTAACGCATTCGGAGGGTAGACGTCGGCCACCTCAAAAATTAACCCTTCCGGATATGCAAGAGATACCTCGATTTGCGCTGAAATGCTACGCGGACGGTTTGTGAGTTGCGTGTTGACCTGCCTGGTCGAGAACGTCGCAAGCTTTGATCTGTGCACGAGCGTCGGCTTGCCGTACGGCGTCCTCTCGAATTCCTTCCTCGTCGTGGGCGACCGGTTGAGCGGCAATACTAGATAGTAATCTCCGATAGCGCATTCGAGATTTAATAACGCCGTGCCGGTCGGCTCGTCGATCTGCATCGGTAACCGGAATTGCAAACCCGAGGCTGTTACTTCGAAGGAGGGTTCGGCACCGCTGATAACCGGCCCCACCTGGCCGCAGTGTTCGAATGCTGAGGGCGTTTCTGCAAGCATTCCCACACTGCAATTGCCGTACGTTCCTTTCAACGGAAGGTTGTAACCCCAGGTGAATAGGGAGGGGTCCCTGGATGATCTGAGAATGTGGTACTGCAGCCGTATGAATGCGTTCCTACGACCTTCGCCGTAATCAATTGGCATTTCGACGCCGAAAATCCCCAGAAGGCAGTACGCGATATCCTCTTCTCTTGACGTCTCCCGGGTGGAAACCCATGACATTCGACACGCGAGGCTCTGCCGCTTCACCTCACCTGGGTCGCGCAAGACTTTCGCGCCGATACCAGTGATACCCTCGATAATTCTGCTCAACTCGGCCTTCGATCCAAGGTATTTCCAAGAAACGTCATAGAATCTAACAAAAATTGGCGCTAACAGCTCAGGAACAGTCCAGCCCCGGGTGAACCAGCGACTGCGGCAGAAATCTGAATCTGGCGAATCGGGACTTGTCTCTGGGCTGGCCTGCACGTCGGCCAGATGGACGTAGCATACTCGGGCACCATTGTAATATTTCCATATCGACTGAATTTCGTCGTCCACGGCTTCTTGAGAGCGTTTTGACCTGTCGATGCAGCAAGTATCAATCCATACGTACTCAATGCCGTCCGTCAATGCTTGCTTGCAGCACCCCTTAATCTTGGCCCAGCCCGGCTTTCGCTTATATAATGGTGTCCAGCCCGAGAGGTCCTTGAACGTTACCTCGTCACCGTTCACGCCCCATGTGTGCGACAGGATGGCGTACTCTGGAATTTGGCCATCATTAGAGAAATTGTGCAGAAGTAAACTTTTAGCATGCAGAAGGCGCATGGTTGTCGAGGCAGGCTTTGGAGACCTGAGAGAAATGCTCACTAGTGGTACCTTGGTCGATTAAATGATGTCTCATAGTTTTAAGAAGCATGGGGGTAGAGGCTAGAGCTAGTAAGCATAGGGGCTAGGCAGCCGCATTAAGCGCGATGCGGGGCAACTCCATCAATACGAGCACCAGAGCCATAATTTGACTACGAAGTAGGTAAATAACTAAGTTAATTTCCTAGTAGACTATACTCTGGAGTCACAGTAACTTCGCAACTTCTTTGTGTAATCTGATAGGAAGTCGTAACAAGTACGTGCATCGTATTGAGAGACGAGCGACGATATCCCCGATGGGTAAACGATAAACTTCCGTATTCGCCCTGCATCATTTGCCCAAATCACCAAATCACCCGCTCGGATGTGTCATTCGACTCAAGAACGGAGATCTCCAAGAGTGAGTCTACCGAGGGGCTGCCAAACATTCCGTTGCAAAAGAGATTCGTCAGGCGGCAAAACAGCAAACTGGGTCTCCCATCGGGGTAAATGTCAGGAGCGGCTTCAACTTGGCATATGGTTTTCGCCTTCTTCGCCTGTTTGAGACTCACTGATATGTGAAGGTGCCCCTAATGATGCTGCCCCACGACATATTAGCAATGTCATATTATAAGGAGTTTAACGCCTTGGATCTACATTATAGGAATCCAAGCGAGGGAGTATTGGGAAACAGATGGGCTTCCAGCAATGACAAAAATCAAGTGCACCGAGTGAAGGAATTGTTCCTAAGACCTCTATATTTGTGGCAGGCTCTGGACAAAATAGTTGGGACACCCAACCGCCCATATTCCTGCACCGGTGTCCCAATTATTTTGTCCAGAGCCTGTGTGGGTATCTTGAAATGCAGTCCCGAAAATGAGTTTCGTGGCCTGAACCCGTCAATATATTTAAGCCCCATAGCATCAAGACGAATGACTGTCAGCTGTCAGCGAGGACATAGGCGAGGGGATGAACAGAAGACAGAGCGAACATACAGAAATAATATTCATTAAAAAGAACGGCATCGGATATTCCTTTGCCATGGAAACCGCTAGTGCCACATTCCCGCCAGACATAGAAGTCAAGCGCATCGTAGGATTGCGTAGATATGACTTGATATGAAGAGTGACTGGCTTGATTTGGATTCTATAGCTGTGTGTTCTTGTCCATTGGCCCGATATGCGTAACGAGTGCATTCTGGCCTAGTTATCCGGAGTATTTCATGGCAGTTGACCGATGCTCAGGTCCAGTAAATGAAGTTAGGAACTCTTCGCTCGGGCTCATCGGTAACCCTGTAATGCCCAAGAATTACAACGGCGATAAAATGTTATTGAGTTCGCCTGTATGATTCGTACTTCACGAAGCTGTTGCGGGTGGTCTTTTCTGGCGAATCATGTATCTTGGCTATGTAATGATGCTTGAGAACTTAGAGAATAATAACCATCAAATGCACCGTGTCGCAGATTTCGAAATTTCTCAGCTCTATTGAAAGGGGCAACTTCTTAGGGTCAAGGCAGGTAATCTAAGCAAAATCAAGCACAGCCCCAATGGTCTCATCAGTGATATTGTAACTGTAACGCGGATCGGGCCACTGTCCACCAATAGATATTCAGCCCCTAATTTCGAGCTGCAGTCTTGCCAGTTACACGCCCGAGGTTCTACTGTGGTATAACCTACAGCGACATGATGTATCTATTGTATCTTAGTCAGGCTTCGGCTAATTTAGAAATTTGCCATTCGTTTCATGATCCCCATAGGGCTACGACCTGCCGAGCCAGCAGATCCTAGAATAACCGGTTATTGTCGTATATATTGCGTAACTGGCTGCGGCACAGCTTGGTCTCCCGTTAAATCTTAATTATAAATGTTAGAAGCCACCTCAACCCGACTCTTCTTGAATAAAATTGCCCTCGTTCTATTGAGATCTGTTTTTGTAACAGTTAGGCTGATCGCTAGAAAAGAGTGCATAGAGTGTGTGAAGTGTAAATTGACTTAGTTAACCTGGGCTCTAGAGAACAGTGGCTAAAAAGCATTATATATAATGTAAAAACCCCGGAATAACGTTTTTACGGGGCGTTTATAGGCTAGCAGGTTTTGATAACTAAGTAAATTACCCTTATTTTACGATATACCTTTTAAATAAGAAAAAAATGTTTTTTTAAATTTACTTATTACAATTTATATAATTCTTAAATAAATAAAATAATAATAATAAAAGAAATAACGTTATTAACGCGTATTTTAAGCGTAATAATAAAAATATATATCGTATATATTTCAGGTATTTTTAAAAAAGTTAATTATTATATTTTTTCTTTTTTATCGTTTATAATAATAAATAACGAAAAGGTAAATCCGCGTTTTAAATGTTTACATTTTTTTTGTTAAATTTTTAATGTTATAATATCTGCTTTTTTCTTTTTTTCTTTTTTTTTTTTTTTAGTTCGTATAATAATTTCGTAAATAATTTAAATTTAGGAAAAAAGATTACGAAATTAACGTTCGTATTATAAATTATTATTATTAATTTTTTTTTTTACTAAAAATAAATGTTTTTTTTTACGTTTTATACGTACGTTATATACGTTACGAATTATTAAACGTATTAATTATTAATTATAATAATTAATAATAATAATGATAATAATAATAGTTATAACCGTAAATATATACCGTTTCAGGGTAACTTTACGTAAATTTATTAATAATAATTATAAATATTTTGTTATAATTCGGAAATTTACCGCGTTATTATTACATACGTTCGTATTACGCGTACGTAACGTACGTAGGATAAACGCGTTACTGTAAATATTACCGTAACCGCCGTAGCTGCCACCGTAGCAGTAACTGCCGCCAACGTTGTTAATGCTAACGTTAACGTTAAGGTTTCCGCAGGCATGTTTTTTTTTGCGCTTTTCGAAACGCTTGCGTGCTATACCCGTTAACGCCCTGTATATAACGTATATTATGCCGAGCTTTATTTTAATTACTTACGTTCCGCGTTTATAAGCCGTTTTACAGGCGTATATTTTAATACTGCCGTAAGTAATCGTTATTAGCGTTATATTTCCGGGTATACTTACGTTTCGGTATATATATTTTCCTTACTTTTTAAAAGTTTTTTCCTTAATTAATTATTAATTATAGCTTTATTTTCGCCTACCCGCTTACCGTTCGTTTAGTTACGGTTTTCGAGGCTAGTAACCGCCTTACTGTAAATCCTTTTTTTATATATATGTTTTAGGAAAAAAATTAATTACGTAATAAAAGGTCCGCCGTTTCCGTACTGCCGTATACGTTTTCTTTAAAGAAAAAGGAGGAAAAAATAGGAAAAAAAGGGTAATACTGCGCCTGCCGGCCTTATAACGCTTACCGCCGGTTTCGCTACGATATACGCGTAAATGCTGGCCCTGGTTAGGCAGATTTTAAACGTATTCCTGCCGTAAAAGAAATAGTAGTAGTAATAATAATTTCTTATTTTTTTTTTTTTTAATAATTAAGGAAAATTCGTTTTAAAAACTTTCAGCTTAATAATAACTTTTATATTGTATTTGTTTTCATAATTATCCGATAATATTTATTACAAATTTTATAAATTGAAAAATAATTTAAAATATTCGAATTTTTATTTAAAAAAAGTTTTAATTAATTCGTTAATAGGTATTTACGTTATAAATAGATAAATAACGTTAAATTATTTCCGGTTTTACTTTTAACGTAATTATATTTTTTATATATTAACGTAGTATAATTAAATTTTAATTTTTTAATTTTTTCTTATTATTAATTTAATTATTTGTTAATTATTATAGAAAAAATTTTATAATTAATTTAATTTTAATTTAAAATTTCGGAATAACCGTTTTAAAATTAAGATTTTCTTAACCGTATATTTTAATATAAACAGTTTAACCTTTATTATAAAGGTTATTACTATTATTTAATAAACTGCCTTTTATATAATTATTATTTTTTAAAAGTATTATTATATAATTTTAGGAAAATTACCGTATTTTAAGGTTATTAATAAATAATATATTTTTTATAATTAATAAAACTTAGGTTTCTTTATTTTTATTTCCGTATATAATCTTAAAAAAATGCGTATAATAAAAGTAATAGATTACTTTATTAATAGCTATTATATGTTTAATTAAAAAATTAATTAAAAATTTCGATAATAAGGAGGTAATAATAGTTATATCCGGTTAAATTATTACTATAATATATAAAATAAAACTTATGCGTTTTTAATAATTTTTAATTTACATTTTAAAAATAATTCCGTTATTAAAAATAAGCTTTTAATTTTTAAAGAAATTAACGGCGTATATATACTATTTGCTAACTTAAAACGAATAGCGATTTTTGCGATATAAAAGTTATACAAGATTAAGTGCTATTCGGGGTATCTAGTTATATACATACATACAGCATATAGCTAATCTATTTACTAAGTATATATACGACAGGTTTTATACAAACGCAACCGGGGAGCACCTTTTAAAAACCGTCCCTTTTAGTAAAGGCCGGAAAAACGTAATACGGGTTTAATACGGTAATAAATAAATAATACGTACACGATTAATTTGATTATTTCCTAAAGCCCCTAACTATTCCAATTAATCGCCGACACGGTAACGGAACCGAAGCCCTAATTGGTTAAGTCTTTTAAGCTAGCGCTACTTAAAAAAACTAACGTCCTAAGCTGGATTCGAACCAACTATCTTTTACGCCTAACCGTAACAGGGTGCCTAAGCCTGTCGTAATTAAAAAAGATACCCAGGCTTGCAACTACTAAGCTATTAGGACATATAAAAGTTATACGTTAAAATAATTTACTTTTTTAATTTATCTCGGAATATTCGAATATTTAAAAATTAATTTATTTTATTTTAATTTTTTAACTTATACGTTTTTTTTAATTTAATAATTACTTTATTAATTTCGTATTTATTTTTTCGGTAATATAAGAATAATAAATTATTTATAAAAAATATAATAATAAACGTACGCTATTTATTATAAAATAAGTACGGTTTTTTTAAGAATAAAATAAACTTTAATTTTTATAAAGTAAAAGAAAACTTTCGATATTATAATAAAAATAAATTCTTAAACTTAAATAAAATTAATTCGATTTTTATATATATTCCGTTTTTTTTTAAATTTATCCGGGAAAATATAAATTACTTTAACTTATTTCTTATAAATAACGTTTAAGAAAATTATTTCTATATTATATTAACAGGTGTTAAGATTACGTTTAATAGTTATAACTATAGTTATTTTAAAGAATTTAATTATAAGCGTAGCGGCGTATATATTAATAAATAAATCGGTTTTTTTAAAATTACCGTATATATAAATATATAATTTATAACGTTTTAACTAGTTATTTTTATCGAATTTATATATATAAGGTAAAATGCTATTAAGGTATTTAGCTATATATATATATATATATATATATATATAAGAAGTTAATTTATTTACTAAGTATATATATAACTGGTTTTATAAACGTAACCGGGAAGTACTTTTTAAAAACCGTTTTTTTTTAAATTAAAGGCTGGAAAAATATAATACGAATTATATAACACGGCAATTAACGATAAGATATATCCGATTAATTAATTAGTTCCTAACGCCTTTAATTGTAACTGGTTTAAGAGCCCCTAGCCACCCCTTAATTGTCGCCGACACGGTGGCGGGGCCGAAGCCCTAATTAGTTAGCTCCTTTAAGCTGGCACCACCTAGAGAAACGGTGGCCCAAGCTGGATTTAAACCAGTTATCTCTTAAAACTAACTAAAATAAGGTACCTAAGCCTGTCGCAATTAAAAAAGATACCCAGGTTCGCGATTACTAAACTATTAGGTTATCGAATTTATATATAAATACTTATTTTAAAGGGATTAACTTAGATTTAGTTTATATAATCGGTATTTCCTTTTATACCCTGCGTTTTATAAATGCCTTAATTTCCTTTTTAATATCTTATTTAAAGGCGTTCTTTAAGGGATATTTTTCGAAATCCTTTTAACGTTTAAATAATTTAACTAATTAATCCTTATAAATCTTAAGCCTGTTAAATACCGCGCTAAACCGCTTAGCGTTTTTTTATAGCGCCTTTATTATAATTATTATATGGAAAATATATAACTTATTATATTCTTATTCTATTAAATATTATAATAACGAAAATAAATAAGCTATTTTCTCTTAATATCGATTTAAGGTTAAATATATTTTATTATTTTTATAAATTATAATAATGTTTACTAAATAAGTATTACCGTTTTTAATATTATTAAGATTTTTTTATTTCCGTAACTTTTCGCTTTTTCGCATAAATTACTTTTATTTTATTTTTTTTTTATTTTTTTAGTTTAAGAATTTTAAAAGCAAGGTTTTATTAATTATCGGTAAGGTTCTTATCTATTAAAATCTCGAGCTTAATTTTAAATTCGAGCGAATTAATTAATTTACTTATATACCTCGTTAAATATATTTCCCGAAAAACTTTTTCCGTACTTATTTTCTTGCTTAAATTAATTTTCGCGTTATTCGTAAGCTTAATATTTTTAGTTATTAATTAAACTTCGTTTTTTTAAATATTTTCTTAAATCTTACTTTTCGAATTAAAAGTATTCTTAACGGTTAAAAATCCCAGATTATTTCCAGCTTTATTTATATATTTTTTTACCCCCGAATTTTAACTTTTTAATTAATTCTCTATTAAATTTTTTAAATCGGAAATAAGGTTATCTTTAAGCTTTAAAGCATTATAATTTTAGTAAAAATTATTTTATACGTTAAATATATCGAAGATTATATCTTTTTTAAATATTTCCTTTTTCTCGGAAATATATATATTATTTATAAGTTTTTTATTTATAACTGGGGTAAATATTTCCTTTTTTTTCCTTTTTTAGTTAATAAAAAATATCCTTATTAAATTTAACATTACGCGTAATAATAACTTTACGAAATTTTAGCACTTATATTCGATATAAGTTAAAAACTCGGTACTCTATTAAATAGCTAATATAAACTTTCGGTTTTACTTTTTAAACTTGTTTTTTTTATCTTACTTTTCGTTTTTTTATTAATGGATAAACGCGTATACCATATACGTAAATCTTTAACTAATTTAACTTAAAGTTTATTATAGTTATATTAATAATAACGGGATTATATTAACGAAAATATTATTTAAATTAATACGCGAATATTTTATTCGGTAAAAACAAATTATACGCGTAATTTAAGTTTATACTATATAGCTACCTAATTACTTTTATTATTTCAGGCTAAAAATTGTTAAAGAAATTTATTTCCCGCTGTATTTTAAAAACTTTATTAATTAATTTTTAATCTATTTACCTATTCCCTTTTATAAATTTTTTAATATATAAAGAAAATATTTTAAATTCGATTTTTTTTTCGATATATTATACTTAATATTTTATAAATCTATTTAATACGATTATTTTAATATTATTATCTTACTTAATTTTACAAATAAAAAACTTATATTACTTACGTACTTAATACTCGAAATCCTTAATAATTTAAAATAATATTACTTTAAAACAATTAACTATTAAAAATGTAAAAAACTTTTTACTATATTTATCTTTAATCGTTAAAAACTACCGAAAATTATGATATTTTTTAAAATAAATAAAATAATCTTATATAATATATTAAAAAAATTTAAAAACTTTATTTTCGAATATACGTCTTAAAATTATTTAAAAAACGTATATATATAAGGTTGTTAAGTTTAAGCCGTATTTTCTAGGCTAAGTTAAAAATACGAAATAATTATATTATTAATTAATACGATAAATACTTTACCTAATAAATTCGAATATGGTAATTATTAATAGTTTTTACGGTAATAATAAATTATATGTTTCGATTACGAAAAACCTTATTCCGAAACCGATTATTGCGTAATACCGATAAATTTCGACCTTAATAAATCTTATGCTCTTTAGTTAATTCGGTAAGGGGAATTTCCTAAAATATAATAATTTAAGAAATATTAAACTTTTCGTAGTAAACTTTAAATCCGTATAAAATAACTACTTTATAACCCTTTGCTAGTTTTATAATAGCTACCTTTAACCTTGATCGATTTTACGACACCTTTTCGAATCCTTATTAATTAAAATAGCTAAAATATACCGGGTAATTTTTATTACAAATTACCGGTATTTTGTAATTATAAGGTCTTTACGGAAAACCTTTTTCTTAAAATCTTTAAATTTAATAAAATTCTGGGATAAATTAAAAATATTTATATTTCCGTCGATTTAATTAACTTTTCCTAAAAAAATCGAATTTTACTTTTAATTTTCGGATACGATTTAATTTATATAAATAATAATAATTAAAAATTAAATAACTTTATAATAAAAAATATCGACCGTATAAAGGAACTATTAAAAAAATTAGATATAAACGGTAAAAAGTTTAAAAATTTCGAAATTTAACTTTTAATTCGATATAAATTAAAAAATTACGAATAATAATTTATCTAGTTATTCCGGATTACGAAAACCGTTTAAAATTCGGTTAAGAATAATTGTCGATAAGGGCATAATAAGGCAGTCTATAAGAAAACTAAGGCTTGGTAAAACTTAGCAACCGATATTATAATCTATTTATTTATTTAACTTGGTTCTACGGTTACGTCTTTTCTAGGGAGAAAAAAACGTACATATAAACATAACTTTTATACTTTAAACGCTTTATCCCTTTTATAATAACATTTTTAATATTTTTAATAAATAATTTTAACGTTTTAAATCCTAAATATTTAAACCTAAAATATTAAAAATCCTTTATTCCTTTATAAAAAGGTAAAAAATATTTTAATTACTTTTACGGCCTTTTCTTCTTTTTACTATTAGATATTTAGATTAATTATTAGTTTTAACTAAGTTACAAACCCCGTAAGTTATATCAGCGACTGTTATTAAACAGTTTCTTATTAGGATTTATATAAGGTTTTATTCTAGCCTAGTTTTCTTAATTACAGGGGGTTATATTTTTATAATTACTCCCTTTTTTAAAGGCCTTAATCTTTAAAGCTACTGCGTTACCTTCTCGTATAACCGGATTTCTATATAGAATCTCTTTACCTAATAATAACGTTTTTAACTAAGCTCTATTTAACTAAGGCCTTAAAAAAGCCCTATTATAATTTTCCTTGTAAATTAAAGCAGTATAATACGTATAAAAATAAAAAATTTAAAGCGTAACCTTTATAACCTTTAACCGTTTTATTTTTGGTTTTATTACATTACTTTTTAATAATATAACTTTTTTATATACGTTATTTTACGTAATTTTAAATTTATTTATTCGGTTTTTTAACCTTTTAAATATTTTAATACGTATATATTTTTAGTATAACTTAATATATAGCAAACATAATCAGTTTTATAATACTCCCGTAATAAATAATTAATTTATTTTAAAAATTATATCCCCCGAAAAAATTAAATTATTAACCCGTCGGGCGTTAAATAAATCGCTAATATAATTATCAAATATTTAAACTAATTATTAACTTTAATTAAGTTATAAACCTCGTAAGTTATATCAGTATTAAATATTTAAACTAATTATTAACTTACTAAGCTACGAACCCCTCTTAGGTCGTATTAGCGACTGTTATTAAACAGTTTCTTATCAGGATTTATATAGGGTCCTGTTCTAGCCTAGTCTTTTTAGTTATAAAAGGCTGTATTCTTATAATTACTCCCCTTCTTAAAGGCCTTGGTTTTTAAGGCCACCGCGTTACCTTTCCGTACAACCGGATTTCTATATAAAATCTTTTTATCTAATAATAACTACCCGTACTTAGCTAAATCTAACAATAACATTTCTAGCTAAGCTCTATTTAACTAAGGCCAGGGGGAAAAGCTCTATTGCAATTTTAAAGCAGCGCTAATTAACGCGAAAATAAAAGGTTTAAAGCGTAACCTTTATAACCACCAACCTTTTTTCATTTTTGGTCTTATCGCCTTACTTTCTAACGGTACAACTTTCTTATATACGTTATTTTACGTAATTTTAAATTTATTTATTTAGCTTTTTCTAGCTATTTATTCGGTTTTCTAACCTTTTAAATATTTTAATACGTACATATTTTTGATATAACTTAATATATAGCAAAGGTAATTAATCTTATAACACCCCCGTAATAAATAATTAATCTATTTTAAAAAATATACCTCTTAAAGGAATTAAACTATTAACCCGTCGGACGTTAAGTAAGTTGCTAATATAATTATTAGATATTTAAACTAATTATTAGCTTATTAAGTTACGAACCCCTTTTAGGTTATATTAGCAACTGTTATTAAATAGTTTCTTATTAGGATTTATATAAGGTCCTGTCCTAGCCTAGTCTTCTTAGCTATAAAGGGCTATATTCTTATAATTAGCGACTATTATTAAATAGTTTCTTATTAGAATTTATATAAGGTCCTATGGCCCAATAGCTCAGTAATCGCGAGCCTGGATGTCTCTTTCAATTACGACAGGCTTAGGCACCCTATTTCGGTTAGTCTTAAGAAACAGCTAGTTTAAATCCAACTTGGGCTACCGTTCCTCTAGGTAACGCCAGCCTAAAAGAGCTAACCAATTGGGGCTTCGGCCCCGCCACCGTATCGGCAACAACCGGAAAGGTTAAGGGCTTTGGGAACCAACCAATCAAATCAATCGTATACTTAATTACTTGTTTGTTACCGTGCACCTATAACCCGCATTACGTTTTTCCGGCCTTTACCAAAAAGGGACGGTTTTTAAGGGGTGCTCCCCGGTCGCGTTTGTGTAAAACCAATTGTGCATGTACTTAGTAAATGGATCAGCTCCCTGTATGTATGTATATAGCTAGATACCCCGAATAGCACTTGATCTTGCATATAAGGTCCTATCCTAGCCTAGTCTTCTTAACTACAAGGGGCTATATTCTTATATCTACTAATTATAAAAAATATTAAAATACCTATAGAACTTTACGAAATTACTAATAAAACGTTTAAATAAAAAAATAACGGCTTATATTTAAAAAAAAACTAAATTATATACGAAAACGAACTTCGTTATATTAACGCTTTTATTAATTTTTTAATATTAAAAAAAAATAATTTATACCGTAATATTAAATTTTAACTTTACGTAATAAAATTTCCGAAATAATATTAATATAAAAACCTTTTACCATTATTATATCGTTAAAAATAAAATTATACTTTAACTTTTTTAAAACTTTAAATAATAATCTCTTAATCACCCTTTACCCTATACCGTTAATCGACAATAAAAAAAACCTTACCTCTACCGTCTACTCTATAATATCAAAAACAAAAAAAACCGAAAACGAATAAATCTTATATATTTACTAAATACCCTACCTTACAATTATCAAACAAAATAAACTATAATAAAAAATACCTACCGAAATATATAATAATATAATTCCTTAATATTATATCTAAAATAATTAAAATATATAAATTAATTAACGCTATAATAATATTATTAAACTAAATATTTATATTAAATAATAATCGCCCTATAAAACCCCGGATAAATTCCTTTTACTTAAAAAACTTCTTAAATTTATCTTAGAACTTTTTCCACCTACTTTATTTAAAACGTTCGCAAATCCCTTTCTACTTCTTTAAACTAACTTAACAAATCCTATAAATAATTACCCCTATAATTACCAAACGTAAAATAATACATTTTTTAAACTCCTACTTATAAATCTTATCTAATATAACTAAACAAAAACATTTATTTCTTTTCTTAAACGCTTTTAATAAAAAAAATCGAAATTAAAAATAAACCTTAATCCCAAATCGGAAAATAATCCTTTTATAATCGTAACGAAAATTTTAAAAATATTAATTCCGGCTTTTAAATTATTTTCGTAAAATATTGCCGAAAACTAAAATCCTAGCTTTTTTAAGCTTATAATAAACTTACCGAAAAAATTATTTCGGATAAAATTAACTAATTCCTTTCTGCTTTAATTAAATATAAAATACTTTATTATAACGTTTAAAAAATCCTTTATTATAAACGTACCCTTAATTTTCTAAAAATTATACGTTTTTACTTAAATATAAACAATAAACCAAATCTAATATTACTAATTAGGTCTTATATACTTTACCTTAGTTAAATATAAAGCTTTACGATAATTCTTACGTATTATTATAATAATATTTAACTTTAAAAAAACAAATTAAACCTTTAATTTTCTAAATAAATTCTAAATTATAATTTTTTCTTAAACTATTAAATTAATTTAAACATTTTTAAGAATCTAACTTTTTACCGTTACGTTAATTTATATCTAAATATTAACGTATTTAATATCTATCTTAAAAACTTCTCGTAATTTTTTCCGGTTATTTTTTATAATACGTTTTAAATTAAATTCGTATTATTTTTTAAAATTTACGATATATTATTCCTTAAAAACTTCTAGGATAAAGTTATATTACTTAAAATTTACGTAAAAAATTTACTATTCGATTAATATATCTATATATTATTTCTTTATTTAAACGTTAATTTTGATAATATATTTCTCGATCGTAAAAAATATCCGAAATCTTATAAAACGTTTTATATCGGGTACATTTAAATCTATAAAATTCTAAACGTTACGCGAAAAAACGTTAAAACGTTAAAAAAAATTAATTAAAATAACTAAAACGATTTTTAAAAATTACGTTTTTACAAATTACGTTTTTAAAAATAAAATTATTTAACATATTAAAAAATAATAACGTACTACATATATAAGCGAGAGACACATATAAGCGAGAGACTTTTTTCGCCATTTTAACTATTTATCTTTAATTATTCATTTTTTAACATTAACGTTATGGAACGCCTTATAAAAAAAACGAAAATAAACTTAGCTATTTAGGTTAAAAAATGAAACCCGAAAGTTAATTACAAAAAGCTTAATTTTATTTATAAAGTTCTATATTTTACTTTAATATACCGTTTTAACGGTAAATACGCCCGAGCCGATATTATCTCTCCTTTGCAAAAATTAATGCTAACCGAAAAAAAATCGATTATCGACCGAATTTTTAACTTAAATACGCAAACGTTTCCTGTCCGGCTTTAACATGTTAAAGATATAACTAATATATTGCTAACCTAACGCGTTACGGAACGCGTTGGAGTTAACTGGGCGTCGAACTTTATTAAACGGTAAAAAAAACTTTAAACACGTTTAAATCGGAAAATTAATTATTAACGGATTTTATCCGAAAATTTAAAAATATTTCGTAAATAATTCGAACTTATTCGGGTTATAATTACGAAATACGGTATTACAAAAAAGAATATTTATAACTTCGACGAAATTAAATTTTTAATAAGGTTTTTTATAGTAACGGGTATAGTAATTATTAATATTAAAAAACGTAGAAAATTTAAATAAACGTAATAAAAGAATAAAAAATAAGTTACAGTTATCCAAGTTATTAATTCCTAAAGTTAAATTATATTGCTATTTATTATTATAATAAGGAAAAATTATTTTAAATTTTAATAC
Source organism: Monosporascus sp. CRB-8-3 (assembly GCA_004155055.1). Classification (NCBI taxonomy): domain Eukaryota; kingdom Fungi; phylum Ascomycota; class Sordariomycetes; order Xylariales; genus Monosporascus; species Monosporascus sp. CRB-8-3. The sequence continues at coordinate 29,287 of QJNZ01000729.1, forward strand.
CGTAATAATTTATTATTAACAACTAATTAAAAAATCGCATTAAGTAATAATAACTGGATAACAAATAAATTAAGTTTAAAATAAATCCAGTATTTTAATAAATATACTCAAACGTATACGAAAAGTTCGAAACGTTTTCTTATCCTCGACGGTTACGAAAGTTATTATTCGATAAAATTCAAAAAATATTGCGCTAGCTATAATATTATTACGCTTTATATACTTGCGCATTTTTCGTACCGGCTTTAATTTTTTAATATATCTTGTTTTTTTATTTTAAAACGCGTTTATTTACGGTATATCGAAAACCTAATACAACGCCATTATACCTATATTACCAAAAAAGATTTTTTCGCCGGCTTTTACGATACGTTCCAAACTACCATAACGTCCGATAATATCAAATTTAAATTCGCAAAAGCTGGCCTTATTCCATTCGATCTTAATAACGTCCTTTCCGAATTCGAAATTCCTTTAGTTATACTTATACCAACTATTTCCCCGTTAACCTCCACCGGTTTTACTTTCCCGTTTGCGAAAACCCCTAGAAATATCCGTAAAACAATAAAACAAAAACGTTATTTATAAAGGAAAATCAAAAATTATTAAGGTAACTTGTTAATAAAAATACTTAAGTCGGTTAATTTTATAACAAAAGGTTACATATTATTATTATATAAAACCGCTTTTCTCCGGGAAAAAAACGTCTAATTACGCGAAACAAATTATATCTTAAGTAAATGTTATAGGATTAAAAATTTATAGGATTAAAAATAAACGTCTTTAAAAAGAAAGAACATTTATTATACAAAAAAAACAAGCTTTTTTAGCCCAAAAAGAAAAAGATAATGAAAAAATACAGCTAATAGCAACTAAAAAGGGTTATCGTAAGAAGGTTAAAACGAAAAAACGGAAATGTAGCGTTTGCGGCAAGCCCGGATATAATGCGCGTACTTGTAAAAAAGTTATAAATATATCTAGCTAAGAAGAATCCGATTGATTTAAATTAATACGATATGTTATTGTTAAGTTATTTAAATTTATTATTACGGAATGCTAAAAAGCGGCTCGCTTATATATATCTCTCGCTTATATATATAACACGTTATAATTTTTAAATTAATAAATAAAAATTCGCAATTATTTTAATTATAATTATTTTACGTAATTAAAATACCGGGTGTATAACTATAATAATTAAGCTAATTACTAAATATATATATATATATATAAAATATATAAAGTATAAATTAACTTGGTTAATCTAGGCTCTAAAAAACGGTAACTAAAAAGCTCTATATATAATGTGGGGGCCCCGGAACAACGTTTCTACGGGGCGCCTACAGGCTAGCAGGTCCTGATGACTAAGCAAATTACCCCTATTCTGCGATAGTTTTGTAATGATCCGGTCTACAGGTTGCCTAATGCCGCCACTCGATCACCATGGCACGAATGTTCTCTCGGAACGGATATCGGGGGATGGCAACGATTAACATCGTGCTAACAACCTTATACGGAATACTATTGTGAGTTACTCTACTCGTTAATATCTACAAGACTACGGCTTCTCTATACGAACCCACTATCGTATTTAAGGTAACCTGCAACAATGCATCGAAGCTCAACATTATCCTCCACCTGGTAATCAACATAATATCTAGCGTAGTTCTTGCTACCTCGGATGTCTTATGCAAATCGTAAATTCACCAGCTGGGTTGAAGAATGCCAAACGTCCATGGACGTGCAACCTCCTCGAAAGCTGATTGATAATGTCTCTCGAAAGTCTTCTACGTGGAGGCTTCACGCATTGTGAGTATAGCGTGATCGGAAAGGGTTAATATCACTATTGACGTAGAAGTCTCTGAATCTGACTAGCAGGCAACCATAGAGCGATTAGATGTTCCGGAGGTGCAGGCTGTCTTTGGGGTGAGCTATTGGCCGGCGATGGTGCTCTTGGTACCACTTTGTTACGGATTTCACAAAGTTAATAGGACTTATGTTTGGCGTTCAATGAAAATACCGTTGATTAAGTTTTTCGAAATATTTACGGCGGCTACTTATTTTCATGGTTTTGCGTATTGTGTCCAAATGATGTATCGAGCTTCTTTCTTAACCCTCGTCAAAACCCCCCGAGATGAGAGCAATCCTTCTTTCCTCGTTATAATGTTTTTTCAGATGCTATATGTGCGATCTATAGGCATAACTCGCATATCTCGAAGCTGGTCGCGCAGCCCCACCTATAACCTCCGAATCTGCTTGCTGAGCTTCGTCAACTCCAGTTCCCAAGCGGAAGTTAAACGGAGCCCACCCGGCTGAGCCACGAGGCTACCTCCTGGCTTTCGAAATTTCCGAGATTATATAAAGAACACTACTTAACTAGCCATGTGCGTATCCTTTGCTTCTTCTAATCTTCTTCATCTCCATTTCGAGTAGTTTGGGCGATCACAATAGTGAACCCCCACGGACACACCGTGATCCTCAATAAAAGATCGATTCACCACGACCGCCTCTCCGACTCACGGCAACATGGCGGGCCACAAGAGGAGATCCGGGAAAGCAGCCGGCAGAGCCGCCGAGACACCTCAGCCTAACGCTGCTTCTTCGTCCGTTGAGGCTGTTGATCATGCGTTCGGGATGACGGGTGGTGCACCGTTGACTCCAAAGGGGTCGAGAAAGCTACCTGAGAACCACCTGGGCACGCCTATATCTTTGCCCAAGAAGCCTCCGCCGACTGCTCCGAGAAAGCAAACGCGGTTGCCCCAGAGATCCCAGGGGTCGCTAGCGTCCCTGCCTAAGAAACCTCCTACTCCGGTGACGGCGAAACCGGCTCCGTCATGGCTTAACCCAAGCGAACTTCCAGCTACATCCGAAACACTCCCAAAGAAGCCGCAGATGCTGTCTAGGAGCAATCCTTTCGCCCAATTCGCAAATGGATTGATCACACCCCCCACCACTGACGCTTCACCTCTCGGAAACAAATCACATTCCGGATCATCTCAACTCACCTTGGCCCAGATATCTTCAATAGGGAAGGCACTGCTTGACTGTGCTATGACGCAATCTGATGAGATCGCGCCTTCTCCTTCTGATCAGCCCACTACCTACAATTCCATTGTTGGGGAACCTACTATCGAGCAACCGGCATTCATTTACAAATCTATCGCGGTCCAAACCCCAGCGGACCAACCCAGCACCGCAGAGATGGCTAAACCCCAAGCAACAGTGGCATTCCAAAGCGAGCTACAAGGTAGCGATGAAGCAGAGGCATTATCTTCCGCAAAGGTTAAGAACGACCAAGTCACCCAAGCCATCATTAAGTGCATGAGCACCAACAACCAGACCAGGCAGACTCGCATTATACCCGCTGCCGACCCGAGTGACGCACTTCGGCTCATCGACGCCAAATTGGTTGCCGGAGAGAAGACACTCACACCCCCCGAGCAGTCCCTCTTGTACCATCTCATGGCTAGCATGGGCGGCACTTACAAGGTGCTCTTAGGGCGTGTCGCCACCCACGTGAGCAACCGAGATCACCGTCTCACGTTCCAGCTCGCATTGTGGTTCTATCGACAAGGCGACTACATGATCACCCGCATGCTACTCAAGGAGCGTCTTAACGACATGGAAGGAGCGGAGGGAGACTTGATGGACTTGGACGAGGTGGACGAGCTCATGGATTGCCAGATTGCGCTGGAAAAGCTGGAGGAGACGATCGGTATCCGATAATTCGGGAGTCCATGTGGCACCCAGAATGGATTGCCGGATGGGGGTTGTGTGTTGTTGCACCTCTAGAAAAGAACCTCACATCACCACGAAGAGTAGAGGTAACATAGGCTAGATCACAGTCGCCTAATTGCATTGCGTATGAAGTTTCTTGACAGAAATTCATCTAATGATGAACCAGTACAAAACATGGAGAAAACCCAAGCTCTTAACTGCGATTTACATCTTCTCTACTTACCACACTTGCAAGTACTCAGTATTTAAGCCGAGTTTCATCGAACACGGCCACTTAAGAAAGGAAGGATGGAGGTTTTCGACACAATTGTAAGAGAAAAGAGAGAAAGAGAGGATAGTGAAGGAACGAGCCAAAGGGCAGGTCGCACTATAAACCAGAGACTATAACCAGGGCACTGTGAGGAGGTAGTGAGGATACCCCTTTTTGGGTCCTAGTGACCCACTGGCAAGGGCTCTACATGTATATCTGGGGGCATCGCCCTGGAACATATAAAAGAAGAGCAGGCATAAATAGTTAACTAGTCATCGCTTATGGTGCGAACTACCTTCTAGGCTGCTTGTTTTGCTTTTCACTCCGTACTAATATATTCCCTGCCACGCGCCCCAGTATAATCACGCTCTTACATTCTCCCACTGGACAAGGCCGTACAGCAGTCAGCAGCAATCTAGAGAGATATGGCGGGTGCCGCCGGACTTGAACCAGTGACCTAAGGCTGTCTTCAGCAATACCAAGGACCTAGTCATCTAACTATCGAATGATTGCCTAAGCCACACCCACACATCCGAGCAGGGGATTATATTGTCTGATACGGATGATGGCGCCGCAGAGGCGTCAGGAGTATACGGCTTTCGCTGAAGCTGACCAGTATCTGTTAAAGCGGGAGGCGGGAAACGAGGTCTGGGAGCGGTCCGTGACAAGGGATACCAAGTTAGGCTGTCCCTCGATCTGGCGACATGGATTCCGGCCGACTGTAATTAGCAGATAACGGGGGTTCGCTTCCACGCATTCAACACGCCTCCGATGGCATCATTGCTTCTGTCGCACGGATATCACCCCCCTTTCTAGTTTGTAAGGGTGAATCTACAAGAATACTAGATTTGGGGAGGGCTTTGGGGTTCGGGGGGGTATGGCGCACTAGAGCTCTAACGCAGTGTTTTTCTCCTCATCACAGGTAGGCTGGAAGACCTTCATGGAACGGTGTTGCTGACATTAACCGAGTGGTTCGACGACATCCGGTCATCATATTTCGTAAGCAAGGAGATGAATGGACACGTATCACACAGGCCAGACAAGGTTAGGGGAGGCATGTCACTAAAGGCATTATCGTAATTGGCGTCTCTAAATAGCGTAGTCAATGTATATGAACAAGAAGCGAAGAAAAACAAGAATCATCTACCCATTTCACGTTCAGCGACCCTACTAGACCGACATCAACAACGTTACGCCTCATCGTCATCCTGCGGGAAGCGGTCGGTGAACTTGAAGACCTTGAGGCCCTCCTCGATGCCGGCAGCCAGCTCGTCGACCGACGAGCGAACATAGACGCCGTCCGCCTCGGGGTCGAAGCCGGCGGCCACGAGCGCGTCGCCCGGCGCGCCCTCGCCCAGGTAGCCAACGGGCTTGCCGAACAGGAAAGCGAGATTGGCGATCTGCAGGGGCCGCGCAGGCGGGTACAGGGTTGAGACCGAGGTCGGGCGGAAGAGCCCCGCGTCGGCGGCGCCCGACGTCACGACGAGGGCATCGAAGTCGGTCGCGTCGGCCGCCGAGTACGTCTTGTCGACGCCGTCGACGAGACGTTCCGCGACGACTATGGGGACGAGGCCGTCGGCCGCCAGGCGCTCCTTCAGGCTCGCGGTCTGTTTCAGGGCCGAGACGGGGCTGTTATCATTCTTGGTGGTCGCCAGGATGCCAACGCGCAGGGTCGCAACTGTGGGGAGCGTGCCGTTGGTGATGGAGATGCCAGCGGTCGTGTTGTCGTGATAGAAGGTGGAGTCCGGCGCGGGCGCCTCGAGGCCCAAGACCGTGGCGACGCGAACGGCGATGTCGTGGCTGATGCGGTTGAGCTGGGTGAGGACGTTTTTCTTCACCGTCTCGGACTTCAGGTTACTCGTCTCGAAACGGATCGCGTTGATCAGGAACTGCTGCTCGATGGGGGTGAGGGAGTTGTAGAAGAGGCGCGGCTGGGTCCAGTGGTCGTCAAAGGTCGACGACAACCCGCGGACAAGCTTGCCGGATGTTCCACGGGAAGGCGCGGTGAAGAAGCCACGTCCCTTGTCCTGTGTCGCCTGCTGGGGAAACCCGCCGTTCAGCGTGTTAGGGGTGTCTTGTGAGAAGTTAGCGAATCATCCAATAGGGCCTTAAAAGAATTTGCCGAAAGGTCGGCTAGTAACTTACATGGGTGAATGTTCGTATGGACGAAGTTTTGACCGGCGCCGTCCCGGTTGTTGTTGTGGATAGGGACCACCGGTCTGTTGATTGGGAGCTGCTCAAAGTTGGGTCCACCATGGCGGTTGAGTTGGGTGTCGAGGTAAGAGAATATTCGGCCTTGCAGCAACGGATCCTCAGTGAAGTCGACGCCTCTGACAATGTGGCCGGGTTGGAACTGCAAAAGCGTCAGGATCTCGCGTCATCCATGCGTGCACGTGTGTGGCTCTGAGTAAGCTTACCATGATTTGTTCAGTCTCGGCGAAGTAGTTCGTGGGGTTACGGTCGAGCCGCATGACTCCAAGTTTCTGGAGGGGAGCTAGTTCTTCGGGGATAATCTTGGTGGGATCTAAGAGATCGAAGCCGAATGCAAGGGCCTTTTCCTCGTCGACGACTTGAACAGCCAACTCCCATTCCGGGAAGTTTCCAGAGGCGATGGCGTCAAATAGGTCGCCTCGGTGAAAGTCTGCGTTTTTCCCCGCAATGATCTGGGCTTCTTCCCATACCAAGCTCGCTCGTCCCTGCTTCGTCTTCCAGTGCCACTTGACAAGTTTAGACTTCCCATCATCGGTAACCAAGCGGAATGTGTGGACGCCAAAACCATCCTGATGCGTCATTAGCCTTAAGTCCGGCAAGACGACGCGATTCGGTTCTACCAACCATGTGTCTGTAGCTTCGGGGAATGCCGAAACCGGCCATGGCCCAGAAGAGGGTGTGCAATCCAGCTGGATTTAGTGAGAAGAAATCCCAAGCGGAGTCATGAGCAGTGGCTGCTTGGGGGATTTCGCTATCGGGGCTCGGCTTGACTGAATGAATGAGATCCGGGAACCGAATAGCATCCTGTATGAAGAAAACAGGAATGTTGTTCCCAACGATATCTTGAGGCGTCAGTGGTACGAACTAGATGGTAAGCGGCCGGAAGAGCATACCGAAGTTTCCTTCATCTGTGTAACTGGAGGGACGGTCAGTACTACATCTATTACAACGACAATAGAGAACTTACAATCTGGTCGCAAAGCCGTGCACATCACGGGCCGTGTCGGCGCTACCGCGCGATCCGGCAACGGTAGAGAAACGCACGAAGGTGGGTGTCTGCTTGCCTGCGCTGCTAAGGAACGAGGCAGCGGTGATGTTGCTCCAGTCGGCATAACTGGTGAATGTGCCATGTGCTCCGGCACCTCTAGCATGAACAGCCCGCTCGGGGACCTGTTATATAAACTCAGTCAAAGGAAGATACAACAGGTGAATGCACGGGGTAGGGGAAGCGGAAGAAGTCTTCGTGATTCCACACGGCATATAAGAACTTGTAGAGCTTACATACACGTTCGTGGTCGAAATGCGTGATCTTCTGACGGAAGATGAAGTCCTCTAGGAGAGTAGGGCCTCTTTGGCCAGCTCTCAAGCTGTCCTGCTCAGCAATCTGTCCACCAACATCATCGGTGAAGAACCCTTCACTATCGTCAATCTTATATCCAGCGAGGATGTCCTGTCCTTCATCCTGTCGAGCACGGAGAGCTGCCGGATCAGCGAAAGGGCAGCCGCCAGCGGAGGCAAGTCCGAGCAGCCCAAACAGGGCCACGGAAGCAAGAGAGCGGCTCATGGTACTTGCTCTTAATGGACTATCCCTCTAACTACCATGGATTTCGGGGAAGCTAGGTATACGGAAGGATGTGGGACACGATTCTCGAGAAAAGTTCATCGGGGTAGTCGAGCCCTGACTCCCATTTTATAGTTTGTCGATTCAGAAATGGGGATCGGCCACGCAGATACGTGCATGACCCCGTCAGATCCCTGCAACTGCTGTATGTAAGCTTGCGGCTCAGAAGCAGTCGAGCCTCTCAACGCATTAGCATTAGCATTACCATCCACAGCCCGCATATCCACGATCAGAGCATCCCGCCCCAGTTATATTGACCATGCCGAGTTGTTAATCATATTTTACCTAAACGCTTTTCGGCGACTCCATCTGAATTGTTGTCTCTCCCATACAAACCAAGTGGACCTGTGAACATTGATTGTACTTCTGCCCACTCGTACCTAAAGGTTACCTTGGGCAACTTTCAGGGTCTGTAAGTGAGAAGTTCTTGTGATATCTGTGGGCGGTTTAGTTATCTACAACTAATATGTTGCGGCCCCCAGGCCCCTGTAAATTTTGAAAGTGGTATGATGTTCTTTAAATCGTTAGAATTATACAGAAGCAATTCCCGCAATTTTACGATACTGTTTAAAGGAGATATAAAGGGTAAATCAAATATGAAGTTAAGTGAATTCGCTCAAGGCCTCATATCATGACCTTTTCAAGCCTTTCAGTTACAATACTAGTACGGCAAGCCACGCATTGGCAGAAGTACCAACCCTAACCTGGGGTACCACTTAGTTTGTACGCGGCCGAGGTGATTAGAGGTGGGGTTGCCAGAAGGCGTTTAGGCGAGGTACAATTAACAATTCGACGTAGTCAATCTTACTGAAGAACATTTGTTCGGGGACTCATAACATGCAACTTGGTGCCAATTCCCACATATGCGGACATGTGCGGGCCAAGACATCAACGCCAAGCTGGCGCCTTAAGGGGCTCCACAGGAAATGCCCAATGACGTGAGAAATAATCATTGCTGAATGGCCAATTTTGGAAAGTCTACCGGCACTCCGATGTAGCTACGCGCACTGTCAACGTTAGGTACCACCTAGATTATGAATTTGTAGAGAACCACCTGATGGCGTGTTGTTGGACTCCACGTGCATGAAGCGGTGACTCTTGGTTGTTATCACCAATATTATTGTCACAAAGCTCAGCGTTTAATAACAAGAGGCGTTTGCTAATGGCTTATCCAATAGGTAAAGTAAGTACATATAAGTCGTTGCCGCTCGGTAGCCGCTTGGCAGTACTGTAGCATGGGGTGCGATCAACTGCGAAACCCGGAGTCAATGAGTTAATTCGGCAAACCATAATAAGCTAGACCGCGACCTTGCAGGGGTTATCAAAGACCATGGAAGTAGGGTTTCAATTTTATACGTATAAAACGGAATTATTCATATCTGTATTTTGTGTGGCAAGTTGACGTGCTATTACCAGACGGCTGTAATTGATTACATAATATAAATTATATAGCTATGTGATAATTACTAGCTTAAGCTTAGACGTTACTCACTTTGTTTTAGCGTATGAAAAAGTGCTGAATAATTCGTTGAATGATTCCTTTTAGTACAGGCACCCTGCTGGGAAGAATGGTAGATTCTTTTCCCGGGATTTCTGCTTTCCCGACCATGCTTCCAATGCATGCCGCGAGTCTGCCCTGCCTATATTATCTGTGACCCGAAATAAAAATAGAAATCTTGGGTTGCTTCGTCTTCGGAATCCTGCTCGATTCTAACCTGCAGTCGGCCGTCGAGCATCATTTGGTGTTGTGATGATTTCCAAGCGGATCAAACGGGAACAGCATATTATGTTGCCCTTGCGATTGCTCTTTGTGTTAGTGCGTGACTACGCAAATGACCTCTCCTCAGTAAGGTTTCCTGGAGAGGTCGCAGCGGAGAACATTAGGGATAACATGCTGTGGCACCTCGAGGGCAATCGTAGCGGAACTCCCTTACTCCATACCTTGGCTGAGCTGACAACACTTGTCTCTTGCAAAACTAGGATTAACTCAAGTTGGTCATCAGCAGATTTCTTACTGGTGTCTACGACAGTTAGCTTGTGGAAGAAAGCGGCTTACGGGATCAGTAAACCCGTAGTGGCAACCCACCCTGGCATCCCCATAAAGTGATCCGAACCCGGAATGGCGTGAAAGGGAGACCTTGCGGGGAGGGCATTCCAGTAGGGTTACATCCTCGTCAGCACCCCGGACGAGAATGATATGGAAGAAACACTGGTTTGCGCGGACATTTGGCGCGGGATACCGCATAGAGATGCTCCACGAACTAAAGGGCTATCACAGTGGGATCGGCGAGGGTATCGAGGTTCGTTAGTCACCGCGAAGGGGCAAAGAAGGTTCAAAAGCCGCTACCCGCCTAGATTAATACCGTCAATCCTTCCTGCCACTGGATTCGAACCGGTTCAACAGGGTTGACAATTGTGTTCCAGTGGGTACGCCGAAAAATGTCGATGGGATCATTTTCTCACAGCATATCTGACAGAAGGCGACAAGGCATCAGAATCCAGATTTCTTGATAACTACATTACCTTAAATGGAAGGAAACGTCCCGCTGCCCGCAGTATGAACGGAACTGATTGGTTGGTCTAAAGTCCTAGTTCAGCAAAGCCCAAGTCCAATATATCTGATGCCTTGTCGCCTTCCGTCAGATACTCCTAGACTCCGAGACTTTCCGTACAAACTTACAAACCCAAAGACGGCGGTAGCATCCCATGCTTCGGTACCTTGCTTCAGGGTGGGGATGGCGCCAGTCAAGTGGGACGCGGCGGCAGATCCTGTTTGGTAAATAGTCGTTGAGTGCCAAGCATGTTATAAGCAAGGGCCCGAGCAAGGACAGGGTAATCTCGGTATGTCCAATTTAAATCCGACACTAGATCGCCATCCCGTCTCGACCCGTTGGGAGGGCCGATAAGAGACCCGGAGCTTTTTAACCCTACAAGTTTTAGGTTGTTCGATGAAGTTCAATATGATCTTGGGTGTGATACCATCCTGCCAGGTGGTTGACACAAAAATTCGCGCACTTTCATATAACTGTCTAACGACTCCTTGGATAACAGCTTATTGGTTTCAACAGATAGGCATATACGGGAATTTCCAGGTTGTTTTCAATTATTATTTTTTATGTAAATACCATTTTTCCCAATTTTTTAATATTCTGTTTTGGTATCAGAATCGCCTGTGAAACCTTTAGCTCATTTGGGTGATCGCGCGAACTTTTATGTCAACCACCTGCCTGCCACCCTACCCATGAAAAAGCTTGGCCCCCTTCTCCGCCTGAGGATCGCTTAGAGAAGAGTCTCTCGTCTAGGCATGAGGCAAAAAAGCTAGATAGGGACTGCTTTGACGCCTGCGGGTTTGCTTCTTGCTTCAGCGTTCCGCCTCGATCCAAGCTTCCGTTTGAATCACATTTATTGCTACATCCGGCCACAAAGTGTAGACCAACGTTTTCGGTAGCATCTAGGGCACCTATTACCAAGTTTATCAGATTTTCGGGGCGGTTGGTGGCGTGATTTACCGGCTCTACGGAATACAGTAAAGGAGGCTCGATCTAATAATAACACAACGCAGTTCTCGGCGCCCTGTACAGAGATAACTATTCGTGCAACTACAATTTATATCGTTCGATATACTTGCAGGGGAAATGAAAAGGATTCCCAGCACAACCGACAATGGCCGCAAGGGTGAGGTTATGTTAGCAGGGCTGCTGCCGCCGCCACCAACTTAGTGACATGCAATGTAATTGATACAGGTCTCAGATCAACCAATAAAGTAGGAGGGTATTTGTCATTATTGCATATGAATAGCCGCCTTCAAATCTGAAGGGGAAGGCTGGATCCCAAAGACCGCCTGTAGCTGCTGCCAAGTACGTATAAGCGTTCAACGGGGCTCGCGGGGATAGTGGTGCCCTGCATTCTTACTTCTTGGCAATACGCAGTCAGACCAATGAGCTCACACTCCCCTAAGCTTCGCTAACGATTCACGTTCACTACATGCGGCACAGACACGCATCATTCACAAGATGACGGGGCCCGTAAATAAGACCCTTTAGTCGAGGAACTTAGACGGTAATATCCTATGATACCGGACCCTAGAACTGTCTTAATATCAGTTTAATCGTCAAAGACAACACTGAATATCCAGCTAATTAGCTTCAAGCTAAGCTCCCAGCATGCTGCTCTAGCCAGCACGTCACGCATGTTGGGCTCGCCCACAAGCTGAAGGTCTTCTTCGAGCTATCAAACAGACATGTCAGGCGACATAGAGAGTGCAATGTGGAAACAGGATAAGCCATACCCCTTGGAAGAGCTGTTCCCTGAAGTAGCCGTTCCGTGAGCCTCCTCTAGCTAGGGTCCGGTAATCACCTAGCTTAGTCAGTAGATCAATTATGTTGTGGCTTATGTAAAGGCGCCGTCGCAACCATCCGAGGATGAGATGGCTGTTCTAGAACGTCACATTGCTAAGACCCTGGCGCCAGCACTGTGTCTTACGTGAGCACCCAACCCCGAGCCACGTCGGGGGAATTGGGTATTCAGTATTTTACACCACTCATCAACACTACGAGTCGCATCATTGGCAATACGGACGAATCAACCCTGCCAGCGGTTCTTACCCAACCCAAGATAATGGTCATTCTCACCGAAGGATTTAGGCTGCATGTCCGCGTCCACCAGTTGGATTGCACCGGCATAAGCTAAACCTCACGGTGGACCAGTATTACTCCAACGGATTCACTCCTTGGTGCAGCTTCACAGGTTGGATCAGGCAATGATGATTCCATTTGAACAAGATAAGCGGTGACAACGCCATAATAACACGCGATGCCACCATCATTCGCAATAACACTGGATAGGGCAAGACACGCTGCTTAAGAAACGGCTAGACATCGTTTGGGTGCGGCAATCATAGGGAGTTGTCCAAATCGCCCAACGCTCCGTTCGCTTGCTCTCACTATGTACCTTTCCCATGACCATTATGATTGACGGCCTAACGACGCTCGACGACCCTATCTTAAAACATGACTTGTGTTTTCAAAATCAAAGAGCCAATTGGAAATCGCAAGCGCGTGACCTCCCAGATTGGAAATGCGAAGGCTAAACAACAGCACAGAATACAGCTGTTGAAACCAAGAGCCTGAACCGCAACGCTCTTAAAGTTCGAAATTCTTAACTCAGGAGCTTAAATCGCGCCGGTTCAACTACGCCACCGCCGTTTTAAGGAATAAGCATTCTAATAAATCCTTAGCCGTTGCCCCGTGCGAAAATTGGGTCGAAGTACGATATGGCTTTCGGCGCGTCGGTTGTGGATCGCCGCCAAGGCTCGACTATTTGTCCGAAGATGGGAATAATGGGAGCAATAACCGCCATACGTAAGCCACTGTTACGGCCGCCTCTCCCAGCCGACCAGCCCAATCAACCTGTAACCCGCGGCAGCATCGATACAGCTTCCATTGGGTAATCGGGAAGCACTCCGCTAGTTAATATCTACCGTATTCTTTAAATTCGAACACTTGGCAAATGCCAAGTCGACGATCCCCCAGACCGGTTTAGATTTTCCTTCCTCCTTGATTAGCTGCGCAGCTTGTGCTCGCTCCATGTCCGGGACGGCCCAAAATTTCAAACCAATTGCGGAATTAGGAAAAACTAAGCCCGCCTGAGGGATCGCGGACTTGGCATTTGCCAAGTGTTCGAATTTAAAGAGATAATACGGTAGTACCCTTAATCCTGATACGCTGCGCTGCGGTTCAACCGTCCCTGGCATTGTGGCATTTCCTTAAATAGCCATGATAGCTTCCCTTACCGGATTTGTTTATATATTGCGAGATTGTAAAGTAGATTCGACATTATTCCCAAGACTCAGACGTTTCGGTCCAGAGCGGCAAGTGGTATTAGGGAGTTTCCCTAATAACTAAGAGAGGGTAGACGCTCTGGGTGTATAGTACTACCAGCATATTTCCAATGCATTCAATTCTAAGAACCGTCATCTTCGGGCGATGTGGATAGGCAAGTTCGTTCGTTGCGACTCTTGTATAATGTTTCGGGATGCTCATGTACGAACACACGTAATGCATGAAGCCTACGTCCGACACTCGAGCCCTCTTTAACAGCCAAAAATAATGGAACTACGCATTATTGGAAAGAACAGTGGGTGGATAAACTCCGTAAGTGTGTTACGCCACGGAAATATATAGAGTAACTCGGACTCAGATGCATTAACGAGAAGCACTAGTCGAACTATTCAAATCCGCTCTGCTTAACCCCATAGGCAGCCATTCGGGCAAGAGAACCCCTCGATATCGAAAGGGATGCGTGGTCTGTCGGGGATCTATGCTGAAATTTTGATACAATGCGCGGTCCTGGTCAACAAGCACATAATTTATCTCTTGCTGTGGTGCCCTAGTGTGGGACTGTTTGAATAAGGATTACAATAGGGGTAAAACGACACTTTCATTCTGTGTATATGTTTATGTAATCCCCAAGCCCTCAAGCTCTCAAGCCCTCAAGCCTGATCACTTAGTTTGTAATCTAGGGGGTACTTCGCATATCTTTGACAGGGACGTAGCAAGCCATACGCGCGGGGAAAAGAGTGAGGGCATATCAACGCTCTCGCGGTGTTATAGCCCCACAGCTACTGAATCGGAGTAAGAATGTCTTGCTAGCCATAGTCTCCTCAGGATCTTGGTATCTCTGACTGGATTTCTCGTCCAGTTAGCTGTATAACGCTACTTAAATATTCCGGGTATGTCGTTTCTCTCCTGCGACGTCCCTGAACTAAGCATAGTTATGCGGCACAGACAACATGCGCAATTCATGCTCACCAGTGTATCGCTAGTAGCCTTTCTCTGAAGGCAACAGAGTACCAATTCGCTAAATACTGAATCGTCTTTGTTTATATCCTACCAAATTTACCCCATTGTCCTTTTCCCATATTACCATCTTTGCCGCTAATATGATTTAGTCGAGCCTCGATGGAAAAGAGAGAAAAAAAGGCATCGCTCAACGCATCTACCTCTAGAAGCTCGTCAAAAGACATATCACTGAAACTATAATTCGCTATATCCCTATTCTAATACACTCCGGTCTTTGGATATGAGGTGTTCTAATTCATGGGAGGTCTGACGTTATTTTTCTTTATCAGTTCACCACCAACTGTGTCTTACCTCTATACTAGATCAAAGGAATCATACCTAAACCATTCATTGCCAATATGACTCTACCGTTATCCGACGGACGTCGAAATGGCAGCACCTCCAACGATTTCTTATATCTTATGGCCCAAGCTCCAACTAGTATCACAATATCACCAATAAGAATGCCTAAAGTTACTCCCACTTCCCTTTAAAGCAACGCATCCGTTAGCAGTCACTGAGAATTGTTGGACGTACTGCCATTTGCCCGGCCATCGGATATTGTAACACGTTGCTCTGGGCTGTTACGAGGCCCTGACATCACACACTGAAGCATTTGCAACTGAAGAAGTAGATATATCTGGTTGACCTTCAAGAGATCCTAATTAAGAGACAGAAGGTAATGATGCCCCCTTAAATAAATGGGGGAAAAAAAAGGCTGTAGCTGTGAGAAAGCGATACGGAAGGGGGCTGGCCTACCTAATTAAGCCAAGACCTGGCTGTTGTCCAGCCGCTTAACCTTAGAGCTTAAAGCTGTTTCTACCTTATACGGGTCCACAACTCGTAGGTCCATGGTCGAAGTACTATCGAAATATTAGTAAGGTCGCAGCTGGGGATGGTGGCATGATACGTACGCCACTGCGAATAACATATCTACATGCATTGGCTTTGGTGTTGTGTCCTCAATCTGGAGATTTCATCCTCGGTATTCCGAGTCGTGTTCAAGATGAATGGGTTGGATCATGCTAAGATGATATGATAATCCCACAATTTACAATTTACAAGTCAGTTCTTCAGTGTCCCATTTAGTAGCAATATCGAAACATCTGGTGGAGGCAGTCCAAACGCTAGCCGTTTGTGCGGGAGCTATAACGAAGCAAGCTGCAGGGTAAACTGCGATGGATACTCTGTTCTACTGCATAAAGGCTCAGGTCAGAATCATGTAGCGGAGCCCAATCCATCCAATTATATGATACCGCAGAGGTTATGTTGAGATATACTCCATGCGTTGCTAGAGAAAATGGTGAGACATAGAGCAAAAAGCAGAAGAAGCGGCCTAGGAGGTGGTTCGTAATATAGGTAGTGGATGGAGAGCTGATTCTTCCTGGCTTTTCGGGGGCGGGAGCCCTTGTATGAACACAAGAGGGACCCTCGCTGGTGAGTAGCTGGGGCCCAAACAGGGGTGTCACATTGTCTCGTGACATATGTTGAACGTTGGGATCTGGTATCGAGCTTTTCGAACGTCTGTGAACCGCGAGGCTGATAGAACATTGTCATTTTACATTCATGATCACGATCAATAATATAGGATTAAATGATAAACACAGACCTAGAAGTGAATTCTGGGGGGCTTTAGAATGGAGCTCTCCGGGCTGCGCTTATAGGATTGGGTGGGGCCGCCCCGGACAAGTGAATTGTAAATCCGTCCGAGATAGCTTCACCCCTTTCTACGTGAAATAAACACTAGGCTACGGCGCAAAAATTGATGCGAATATGGATCTAGGGAATTTCACGAAGTAGTAAGTCCGCATTTAACTCCATTTTGGACCCCATCGATCATTACAAATCTTTCTGGTATTGTTCACGTTGGCTGTCAAACTCCACAACCTACCCAGCGACCTCAATATGGCGTTCCAAATAGTGCTTGCGAAGTCGATTATATATACTCATCATGGCCATGGTTCATGCCAGAGCAGTACTTCACAGCAGTTCAACAGCTCCGTTCGATTCCTCTCCTTCTAGTTTCGAGTAACAGAACAAAGTTAAAGACGACCGCCATGCAGTTCCCACACCACGCACTTATCGGCGCCGCCGCCAACATACCAGTCAACTCCCCTGTTCCCGTCGTGTCCTTCAGTCCGCTGGTCCTCCCCGCTGGGAATCGCCCCATAGACGTCGACCTACAGCTGCGGGTGACGGCTCCTTCCACGGGCGACGGCCTCGCCATCGTCCTCTTCTCCCACGGCCTCGGCTCCAGCAACTGGCTCTCCTCCCTCGACGGCTACGCGCCGCTCGCCGAGTTCTGGGCCGCGCACGGCTTCGTCGTCATCCAGCCCACGCACCTGGACTCGGCGTTCCTGAACGTCACCGGCGACGCGCCCGCGGGCCAGGAGTTCTTCTGGCAGTCGCAGGCGCGGGACCTGAGCCGCGTCCTCGACGAGCTCGACGCCGTCGATGCGGCCGTGCCGGGGCTCGGCGGGCGCCTCGACCGGGCCAAGGTCGCCGTCGCGGGGCACTCGTTCGGCGCGTGGACGGCGTCCGTGCTCCTCGGCGCGCGGAACGTCGACCCGCGCACCGGCGAGGCCTTCGACGCCCCCGAGAGGCGCGTCAAGGCCGGCGTCGTGCTCGCGGGCACGGGGGCCGGCGGCGCGGACATCTCGGAGACCGGGCGCCGGATCATCCCCTTCTACGGGCCCGACTTCAGCACCATGAACACGCCGGCGCTCGTCGTCTACGGCGACGAGGACGCGAGCCCCTTCCTGTCTAACCGCGGCGCCGACTGGCACGCCGACCCCTACACGCTGGCGCCGGGGCCGAAGGCCCTGTTTACGGTGAAGGGCGGCAAGCACGGGCTCGGGGGCGTCAGCGGTCCCGATGCGGCCGAGACCGAGGACGAGAGTCCGGAGCGCCTGGGCGCCGTCCAGAGGATGACGTGGGCATACTTGAGAAGCCAGCTTTTTGAAGGCGACACGGCTTGGGAAGAGGCGTGCAAGGCTCTGGGAGGGCTTGGACAGTTGGGGACTGTGGAGCAGAAGGGCGAGGGCAAGACTCGGGGTTGTTAGCTAGAATGCATGCCCTCTTCTCCGCAGATGTGTTCATGAAAATGTATCAATAGTACAACCTTCTCCCTTGGGTATCTCACCTATCTATACTATCTTTTAAAGTTTGTGTGTTGCAAGATTCCCCGACTGTGTGCGATTTTATCCAACTGTGCGAATGAGGTGAGTGAACATGGGTAGCGGCTATGGGATTCAGGGGTGTTTTCTGTTAGTTGCCTCCACAGGTCCCAGTTGTTACCGTTGAAGGTTAATAGGTAGATTCCTATAGAAGTTGTATAGGATATACATGGATTACTGTCTTCCAAATAATGTTATAGTAGCTCACGATAATAATATGCATATGCCGACTATTACATCATGTTTAATCCCATATAAATTTGTATGGGGGCTGACATTGACGCACAGTGGCCCCGGTGGAGGCAACTAAGAGAAAAAGCCCCTGTATACTGTACGCTTTAGGGTCCACCAATCACGGGAACGTGGACTTTCCAAATCAGGCCATCAGCCCCTTGCATAGAGGTTTCTCGGAGGTAAACCTTATTATCGAGGCATCATGTTAACCTCGGTCTTGGTGTAGCTCTCGCAACCAATCAAAGTTATTCGTCAGCAACAGAAAAATAGGCTCGCAAGCTTTACCAATTTTGATTCACCAGCTCCCATGACTGTTTAAATCAGTCGCATAGATCACCTAGGTAAACCCCACGGTGTGAGCCCTGGCGTGGATCGGTTCCTCTGAGAAGCGTTGTGACCGTGAGTCGTCTGCCGGAATGCTTCTTGTACCAATTATTATTTTGCGAAGGCGCACGTGCCCTAGACATCGCTATGTTCTACTCTTCGTGTATCGACTTGGTGGGTGGTGCACGACGTAAGTACCAGCTTGGAATACATATACGAAGCTAAATAATTCATCGGGATATCTCTCTATACAAGTGACAAGCCAGTAGCCATACCCAAACGCCTTTGCAGCCTATGCTGAATGAACCCTATGCCTTTTGTACAATGCGTTGACAACTCCGACGAGGAGTTCGCCGCAGGGATATGTCCGCGATACTCGCCCCGTCAACATTTGGACCATCGTCAACCAAGACCGACAATATCGATCTTTCAGCCTCTTCTCTCCCACCCATGAGTTGGTCCTCCTCGATCCACCCCGACTCGACTGCGAACCTGACGATGTCGCTGGCACTTTCGAACCCAGGTACACTGTCGTCGGCCTTAGGATTTAGATACAGCCAGAGTTCCTTTGTGAGCCGCTTGAAAGTGTTAAGCTCTTTCTTAGGCCCACGGAAGTTGTCCGTCATATACTGGTACGTGTACGCCAGCCAGAGGACATTCGTGTACGGCTCGTGCTGCTTCCAATCGATAGGGCCGTCGATGCCCTCTTCGTAAGGCTTCCTGTGACTCCTCGGCGGTAGGCAGACTCTATCGCCCCGCAGTAGGAACGAGCGCATTTGCCGGTACACCTCACACTGGGCTGCGTGTTCGCTGGTGAAGAGGCTCAGGTCCCTCTCCATATCGTAGGCCACCGGCACTGCATCCTCGTTCTCGTAATCGGGGCACGCACGGGAGAGCCCGTAGTCCAGTATCGTTATCTCGAGGCCGGAGAACCCGAAATAACCCGAACGGTTCCGGTGCTCTGCGGGGATCGGGTTCCCTGTTCTCCGTATGCACAGGTTGCCCT